>CAUYQU010007239.1:0-40824 GCA_963574635.1 Cheracebus regulus | reverse complement strand
TATGACAAGTGAGTTATATCGATAGATCCATGCAGATACTTACTGAGCATTTGATATGTTCTGTGGAAATAAAGACGAATAAACTCAGTCTCTGCTGCCCAGGAGCTCACAGGAGGCAGCATAAAAGCTGCTTTTTCTATGGTGTTTGTCAAGCTTTGGGGGTTCTTAGAACAAAAGTCTCTGCTGGGAAAGGGAAGGTGTACGTAGGGTAAACAGGATGGCAATGGTGGTGTTCAGGGAGTGTTTCCCGGAAGAGAAGTTTTGTTTGGATCCTAAAGAATGAACTGAATTTTGTTACCCAGAGAAGGCAGGAAACAACATTCTAGGCAAAGGCACTGACACAAAAGCCGTGGAAACTTCGGGGAAAGTGGCACTTTCAAGAAACTTGAGTTTGAATAATCCAAGAGGTGGCGAATAAATATGAGGATGCCGATACTAATTGGAATAGATTGGAAAGGACCTTGAATGCCTGTTTATGGGTATGATACACTTTCTGTACAAATTTGCTCAGCCACGTTATTACATTGATTAGTTTTTTATTAGTTTTCACTGAAAATGAGAGGATGAGAAAAATCTTACAAACCAAAATTGAAAATATCTGGTCAGGCAAATGACGAGCTTGTAGCCAGCTCTGTAACGTATGGTATTCTTTTCATTTCACTTTTCTGACTCTGTAAAAGTAATTTGTGGGGCCGGGTGTGGTGGCTCTTGCCTGCAATCCCAGCACTTTGAGAATCTGGGGTGTGCGGATCACCTGAGGTCCGGAGTTCGAGACCAGACTGATTAATATGAAGAAACCCTGTCTCTACTAAAACAAATGATCAGGGTGTGATGGCGCATGCCTGTAAACCCAGCTACTCGGGAGGCTGAGGCAGGAGAATCGCTTGAACCCGGGAGATGATGTTTCGGTGAGCCAAGATCGTGCCATTGCACTCCAGTCTGGGCAACAAGAAACTCTGTCTCAAAAAAAAAAAAAGAACAAGCAAGGTGAAAAATTATCAGAAGGAATAAGAAAGTGCAATTGGGTGGTCAATTTCAAAATCATTTTATTCAAATTTGCCGTATACCAGCAATGCTAAGCAGAAAATACAGCTCGTGTGCCAGTTACCAATGTATGGCCTCTCAGCCCAAACACACCCTTTTTGTTCTGCTTTGCGATACTGAGCTGGGTCGCACCTCAGTTCTGGCACCCAGCTGGACACGGCACACTTCCTTGCTAGCCGGCTTCATGTAGTTCTTTGCCGACAGAGGGCGACGGAGGAACACCGTCCGGTCAGAGGGGAAGGCAGGGACTGTTTTCCTCCCGGTGCAGTTCTCCAATGCGGCCAGCAGAGGGCAGGAGACGGAGCCAGCGGCCCTCACTTCCGCCGTCCTCACCTCGGTCCGGCTCCTACCCGCGTTTCCGCCGTCCGCCAACTGTGAGTTATCGCGACAGCCTGTCCTTCTGAGGCGCAGTCTCCGCCTTGAAGTGAAAGGGCTTGAAGGGCTCTTTCGTGTTTCCAGGTGTCCTCCCTTTTTACTTCCTCAGTCCCAAGGGCACAGGTTGCTTCCTGCAGTTGCTCTTCTGTAAATCGTAGAAATCTCTCTTTTCCAGTTGGGTAGTTAACCATCTTTACAACTGAACAATTCTTTTTATTACATGTTTCTGTTCAAAACACTGGTGCGGGCGGCGGATGACTCACGCCTGTAATGCTAACACTGGGAGGCCGAGGCGGGCCAATCACTTGCGGTAAGAGCTAGAGACCAGCCTGGCCAACACGGTGAACCCCGTCTCCACTAAAATCACGAAGAATTAGCCGGGTGTGGTGCTGCACGCTTGTAGTCCCAGCTACTCGGGAGGCTGAGCCAGGACAATCGCTGCGACCCCGGGAGTGGAGGTAGCAGTGAGCCCGAGCTGAGATGGCGCCACGGCCCTCCAGCCTTGGTGACAGAATGACACTCGGTCTCGGGGGGACAAAAAACTTTAAAAAAATCAACTCTATTACAGACTTGTTTCCCAATTTCCAGTTGTGTCATATGGCTTTCTACATTCCACGGTTTTTTTGGTTTTGTTTTTGAGGCAGGGTCTTACTGTGTCACCCAGGTTGGAGCGCTGGGGCACGATAGTGGCTGACTGCATCCTCTGCCTCGCTGGTTCAAGTGACCCCCCATCTCAAGTTCCCAAGTAGCTGGGACTACTGGTGCACGTCACCATGCCCGGCTAATTTTTTGTATTTTTGGTAGAGACAGGGTTTCACCATGTTGCCCAAGCTGGTCTAGAACTCCTGAGCTCAGGCAATCCACCTATCCTGGCCTCCCAAAGTGCTGGAATTAAAGGTGTGAACCACTGCACTCAGTCTTCCAGCAGTTTTAGAATAGGATTTGATAGGGCAGTTTCCCACATTTAAAGATTGTTGAGAAATATTGCCATGAATATTGATGAATACTGAGTGTATGATATACTACATTGTTTGCTGGGAAGAACGATGGCAAGGAAAACCTAGCTGGTCCCCCCCCCGGCAAGTGGAAAGCCACTTGGGGCATTCCAAATTGGCAGGACAACGTGTAAGTATCATACATGGGTTAAAAACAATTCTTTGAGATACCTGCCCCTGCCCCCGTGGCTTCCTCACGGAGAATACCTGTAATCAGTGGTAAGCAGGCAACAGCTGCCTACTTGGTAGGAGAAAATAATAGTTATGAGAAAATAAACTCCTGTCTGTTAATAACAATAAGCTGTTCAGAGAGAATAAATACATGGACCAGAATCTGCTCCGGGCCCTCACCCTGGAATGCTGTCAACCTCTGAGGCTCTCCGTTCAGAAGGCTGCTGGCCCCCAAAATAGACCCACTTTGCTGTTCTATCTGGGTGTCTGCCTCTCATTTCCTTCAGGGCTGACTGGGCAGGGGTCTCTCTGGCAGAGCTGGGACTCGGTAAAAGATTTCTTGACTAGTGCATTTTTCCTGATTAAATCAGAGCAACTTTATCAAATTCCAAAACATGCCCAGCCAGGTTTTTTTTAATTGACACATATTTATACGTGTTTATGGGGTACAATGTGATGTTTCAATACATGCTTATGTTAGGTAATCATTGAATTGGGGTAACCAGCATATCACCTTAAATTTTTTTTTTTTTTTTTTTTGGTGATGTTAGGTGGTTAGATAGACATTAGTAGCTGGGAGGGGGTGAAAAAGAAGAGCAGAAAACCTGTCACTCAGACAGGCCCTGGCCCACCTAACTTCAGCCCCAACCCCACACTAATGGATAGAGTTTGTGGTACAGCCTGCGCCCAGCACATCCTGTAGGAGAAACTAGGGCACAGGTGGAAATCCTCTAAAGTGGTGCATATCCAGCAACATAGAACCATGTCTTCAAGTTCATGCCAAGCTCAGTATGCCGTCATTATAATAAAATTTACATGTGGTTTTGCCCCATCCCACACTTTTCTTAACAAATTATGGGTAAAAACATGAGCAGTTTAACTTTAGCTATAATAACATCATCCTAACATGTTTACATAGCCCAAACTTCAACTCCTCCCCACAAACCCCAGGAGTTTTAAAAGCACCTTGAGTTTTGTTAAAGAACTGCTGACTTCATATCACAGACATCAGCCCACTCTCCCTCCGAGTGGTACTGTGCTTCAGTACACTTTGCTTTGA
The DNA here is from genome assembly GCA_963574635.1 of Cheracebus regulus. Taxonomy (NCBI): domain Eukaryota; kingdom Metazoa; phylum Chordata; class Mammalia; order Primates; family Pitheciidae; genus Cheracebus; species Cheracebus regulus. The sequence continues at coordinate 37,179 of CAUYQU010007239.1, read as the reverse complement.
GCCTGCATTTTGGTGTTAGTTTGCAATTCTTTGCTCACGATTACAAGAGCCAAGATTGTTGGTCCAGAGTTCCAGCTCTGTTGATCTCCTCAAAGGATCTATCCTAATGCAGAATTCCTGGAAACAGTGTGAACATTCAAAATCCTCTCTTCCAGCTATTTTGAAGTATACCTTATTGTTAACTACCGTCACCCTACTGTACAACAGAACACTATAGGATAGAATTTAGTGAAGTAAGAACGAGAAGTCAGCCGGGCGCAGTGGCTCACACCTGTAATCGCAGAACTTTGGAAGGCTGAGGCAGGCAGATCACCCAAGGTCAGGAGTTAGAGACCAGCCTGGCCAATATGGTGAAACACCGTCTGTACTAAAAATACAAAAATTAGGCCAGCATTGCAGTGTGCACGCCTGTAATCCCAGCTACTTGGGAGGCTGAGGCAGGAGAACCGCTTGAACCTGAGGTGGAGGTTGCAGGGAACAGAGATCACACATCAGCTTGGGCAACAGACTGAGCCTCTGGCTCAAAAAATAAGTAAATAAAACAGAAAAATACAACATTAGAGTACAATAGCTCTTTAGTCAGACTTCAGTGGAATCAACCATATGAGAAAAGAATGAGAGCTTCAATATTTAAAACGCCTTTGTTGGAATAAAAGCCTACATCCAAGCGTGTGATTGGTATCAAAAGATAAACCACAATATGAGAAAATACTTGTAGCATATTTTAAAGGGCAGGACAATGTCTTCAACAAATAAAATACTTGAGTATCACACCGTGCTCACACATCCTTAATATATAAAATCAAATACATCAAGAATATCCCAATGGAAATAACAACAGGCAATTCACAAAAGGATAAATAGAAATAATACTTGAGAAAAGAAAACATATCCAACTTCCCTAGAAATCAAGGAAATGGTTAACTACATTCATGGAATTTCTCCCATTAGGCTGTTGAACAGAATGAGCAGGATATGTAAAGTACTTAGGTCAGTGCCTGACATATAAACACTCTATACATGGTAACTATCATGATTTAAAAGTTTAATAGGATGAGTGTGGTGGCTCTCATCTGTAATCCCAGCACTATGGAAGGCTGAGGTAGGCAATCTCTTGAGGTCAGGAGTTCAAGAGCAGCCTGGTTAACCTGATGAAACCCCATCTCTACTAAAAATACAAAAATTCGCCCAGTGTGGTGGCGGGCACCTGTAATCCCAGCTACCCGGCAGGCTGAGGTGGGAGGATTGCTTGAACCCAGGAGGTGGAGGTTGCAGTGAGCCATGAAATTGCACCACTGCACCAAAAAAAGCAAAAAGTTTAATATTTATTACTGTGGAACTTATGGGGACGCTACATCAAGCTGTTTCCCAATTGAACTGGAATGACCGCAACAGCTGAACACATAAATGTCCAAATCAGGAGAAATACAGGAAGGTAAACATTTGATTTACAAGTGGAAGTTCAAAGCGTTACATTCTTTCTGGAGGACACTTTGGAAATAAGTACACAAAGTAATTTGGCAATTCTCTGTATAGTTTTTCTCAGGGAAATGTTCAAGGAAATGTATAAAGGTATCTGTAGAAGCATATTTGCGAATACATAAAGATGGAAACAATCTAAATGTCCAAGGGTAGGGGACTTAAAATATGAAAATTCCATTGTATGAAATACTATCAGCTTGCAAAACAAATGAATTTTATTTATACATGCTGATGTGGAAAGATATCGCTGATGTATTATTGTGTCAACAGAACATTATGGAGCAATTCCTGATTTGTATTACAAGTATATTCACAGGGCTGGGCACGGTGGCTCACACCTGTAATCCTAACACTTTGTGAAGCTGAGGCGAGCAGATCACAAGGTTAGTAGATCAAGACTATCCTGGCTAACACGGTGAAACCCCGTCTCTAAAAATACAAAAAATTAGCCAGGCGTGGTGGCAGGTGCCTGCAGTCCCAGCTCCTCAGGAGGATGAGGCAGGAGAATCGCTTGAACCCGGGAGGCGGAGGTTGCAGTGAGCAAGATCGCACCACTGCACTCCAGCCTGAGCGGGAGACTCTGTCCGCCCCCCCCCCCCCGCCCCCCGACACCAAAAAAAAAGTGTCTGCCCTCATGGACACTTATCGTTGAGTCGTGGGAAACAAATATTACACAAGTATATAATGTCGGGTAGTGAGAAACATTAGGGAGAAAAATAAGGCAGAGCCGAGGCTGTTTGGCTCTTTACAGAGCTGGGGAAGGCCTGTTTGAGCGGGTGACATTATGAGCAGAGTGAGACAGCAAGCCTTGTGGCAACCACAAGAAAGATAGCTTTATGCTTTTCCAATTAATCTTCTTAATGTTCTCTTCCAAGCATGCCATTCCTGCAAAATTAAAAGAAACCAAGAAACGTCTTTCCATTTCAGAAAGAGATCTAGAGCCTGAGATCATCTCCCGGTCGAGGGGTGAAGAGAGTGGGAGAGGATACGAGGGTATGGAAAAGAGAACCCAGAGCCCCTATGCTCTGGATCCCTCCGGGCCCCGGGACCCCTGCTGCCCCGCAGCTCCTCGTGGACGAAGCCGGTGGTGGGAGAGCGCGGGACTCCGGCCAGGTCAGCGTCCCGCTTGCCGTGTCCTTCTAAGGCGACCCCACACTGGGGATCGCGGCAGGAGGCTCCGCGCTCCTTATCCGATGGCATTTCCCAGGAAGCTCCACGCCTCTCCAGGGAATTGGGAGGAGCGGGACCCAAGAGGCTGGAAACGAGTCTCCCCGGTCCGCGGCCTCTCGGCTCTCACCTACTAGTTGGTTTAGAAGAGACGGTGGCAAAAGGGAAAGGTCGCTCTAGCGCATCCCTTCCGGCGGAGCAGGCACTCCACTGGTGGCTAGACCACGTGCCCTCTCCGCTCCTCGGGCCAGCCCTGGCTTCCCCTTTCTGCCGCTCAAAGGCCAGAGGCGCAGGGAAATGTGAATGAAAAGCAGAGACGAAGAACAGAGCAAACCTGGACTCGGAACCTCACCTTTCAGCCCGGATGCAGGTGTATGACGCGATGGCGTTTCCGTCTTCTAATAGCCAGCCTGAGAATTCGTCCTGTTCATTGGCCATCAGTCAGGGAGAAGGCGGGCTCAGAGTACTAACGGCTTTTTGGGAACCGGGGAATGCACGGGTATTCCAAGCCAATGCTTGCCCCAGCGCATGCGCTGCGTAGTTTCCCGGCGAGACCCGCGAGGACATCCGGCGCCGGGAGCCGGCGGCGGAAGTGGGATCTTCTGGACCGCCGTTGGCGTAGTGTGTTTTTCAGGGGCGGGGACCCGGGCTCTGGCTCCTGCGCTCCGACATCCGGCACCCGGCTCCGGGTGGCCGGGATCAGCGCCCCGAGGCAGAGGCCGGAGGGCGCGCGCACTGCTAGGAAGTGCTGGGACCCCCGCAACGCCCTGCCTGCTTGGTCCCCGGGCAGACACCCCTGCACGATCGTCGCCCGCCCTGCGGGCGAGGCTGCGGGGGACACCGCGGGGCTCCGGCCGGCTTGCCTTCCTGCCTGCCGTGTCCTGCTGAGCGACCCTGGTGAGTCCTGGCCCTCACCAGAGGATGAGAATGGCGCGCGCACCTTTCAGGGGTCTTGTGAGGAGCAGAATAAATAAAGCGCTTAGGGTGGAGTAAAAGAATTGGAAAGCAACCCGAATGCATCACTGGAGTATTGATTAAGAAACTGGAGCATATCCATTCCGCGGAAGCTCATAGTGCCCCTAATGTATAGGTCTCATTTATGTAAAAACACATCAAGCACCTTCTTTTTTTCTCTTTTCTTTCCACCCCCCCTCCCCCGCCCATGGACGGCATTTTTAGGAAAAACACAGGAAAAGGTCTGGAACGTCAGTTGTCAGACTGTTAAGGGAGGGTGCTGTTGCATTGAGGAACGGAGAGTTTTATGATTTCTACATTGTTTGAACATTCCCCGTTTTTTATTATGATCGTTTGTGTTTTTTTCTTTTCTTTTCTTTTTTTTTTTGAGACAAGAGTCTCACTCTGTTGCCCAGACTGGGGTACAGTGGTGTGATCAACTTCAAACTCCAGGACTTAAACGGTCTTCCCTCCTCAGCCTCCCCAGTAGCTGGGACTACAGGAGCCCCCCTACCACAGCCAGCATTTTTTGTTTTTTTGGTACAGATGGCATCTCACATTGTCTTCCCAAAGTGGTCTTGAACTCCTGGCCTCAAGCAGTCCTCCTGTCTCTGTCTCCCAAAATGCTGAGATTACAGGCATGAGCCACCAAGCCCAGCCAGTTTGTATTTTTATTGTTGAAACAAAACATCGATTAATGAAAACTGTAAAATACACTTTTCATAACCATTGTAAAGAGTAACAATGTAAAAAACAAAAAACACCACCAACAAAAAACAAAAGCCTGAAGATGTAAAGTATAAGTGTGTCATTTATTTATTTATTTGTATTTATTATTATTATTTGAGATGGAGTCTCACTCGGTTGCCCAGGCTGGAGTACCGTGATGCAGTCTCAGCTCACTGCAACCTCCGCCTCCTGGGTTTAAGCAATTCTCCTGCCTCAGCCTCCTAAATAGCAGGGATTACAGGTGTGCATCACCATGCCCAGCTAATTTTTGTTTTTAGTAGAGACGGGGTTTTACCATGTTGGTCAGGCTGGTTTTGAACTCCTGACCTCGTGATCCGACTGCCTCAGCCTCCTAAAGTGCTACTAGGATTACAGGCCTGAGCCACCGTGCCTGGCCACGTGTCATACATTTGGATGGTGTCTGTGAGCCCTTCTGTGACACTTAGGGCCAGATCTGTTTTGGAATTCAGAGGTTTTCAAATTTGAGAAAGAATACAGGGCATATACAATATATCAAGCACATCTCCAGAGAGATCTGGGGCAACACTAAATAATGAAACATACTAGTTAAAATTTTTAATTGATGTATAATGTACGTACAGAAAAACACACTGGGTATAGCTCAATGAATTTTTATAAACTGAAGATATATGCTATTAATGTTTGCACCATAATTGTGAACATTTACATTTAGTGGAGTAAATTGAGATTATAAATATGCTCATATCAGGTCAAGTGATGCTACGAAATGAGTGACATTGGGTTTTGCTGTCGAATGAGTTATACAATACCTAGGTTTTGGATTTCTGACTTTGGGATGAGAGCTTGCAGGCCTGTGTTAATAGGAGAGACAGTCACGTGAGCAAGGCATTCCAATAGAGCCTGGAAAAGGCTTCAGGGCCATGAAAGGATGGGGACTGGATGGCTCTCCAGTCTGGTGTTTGCTCATGTATTCCACAACCTTCCTCCTCAGTCCTGCCATTTTGCTCTTTCCCCAGGAGTACACATCCAGATGCCGGCCCAGCTGCCAAAGGGGATCTCTCTGGGAGACTGAAAGGACAGGTTCTGGGGCTCGAATTGAGGCCGACCAGCCCTGACCCTCAGGCCAGGGGAATGGCAGCCCCATTGGAGCCCCAGGACCAGGCCCCTGGGGAGGGAGAAGGGCTTCTGATTGTGAAAGTGGAAGATTCCTCCTGGGAACAGGAGTCTGCCCAGCATGAGGACAGCAGGGATTCTGAAGCCTGCCGCCAGCGCTTCCGGCAGTTCTGCTATGGGGATGCGCATGGGCCTCATGAGGCCTTCAGCCAGCTCTGGGAGCTGTGCTGCCGCTGGCTGCGGCCCGAGCTGCGCACCAAGGAGCAGATCCTGGAGCTGCTGGTGCTGGAGCAGTTCCTGACAGCACTGCCGGGGGAGATCCAGGGCTGGGTGCGTGAGCAGCACCCAGGAAGTGGCGAGGAGGCTGTCGCCTTGGTGGAGGACCTACAGAAGCAGCCAGTGAAAGCCTGGCCGCAGGTGAGGAGCCCTTCCACATCTAGGGGCACCTGGATGGTACCCGAGCTGAAGAGAAGTGGGCACCCTGCAGAGATAAGTTTCCCAGAAGTTCACAGGGTAGGGGAGACACAGAGCCCCCAGGAGTGGGCACAGAAGCACAGCATGCCATGGGTGCCTTTCTGAAAGATGGAGAGTCCAAAGTAAATGTGATTTATTTTTTGCGTCTTTGGAAGGCAGTAGTAGGAATGAAGTGGGAATGTTCCACTTCATTCAGGAGGTTTTAGCTCCATGCAGTGGAACTAAGGAGGTTTTAGCTCCATGAAGGTTCTGCAAGATGTTTTATTTGCATTTTGCAGTAGGCCTGGCTCTGGGAACACAAGGGTGTGCATAGGGCCAGCTCCAGAGTGAGGTGAGAAGGTGGAGCTGTCCGGGGCCCCTGCTACCTTGTGGGATGTTGGGTTCTTCACACTGGATGCATCTGGGGAGGTTCTAATGAGTGGCTGGGGGATGGGGTTCTGCCTTTGGCAGGAGGGTCTCCAGCTCCCACCTTGCTAAGTGGTTCTGATTCCGGCCTTTCAGGGCTGGTTCTTGCCTTGTGACTGATCAGGGAGTTTCCTTGGGCACACAGCACTGCCCGGTATCACATTCTGCTCTGGACTTTCCTGGGGCACGTTATTGGTCTCCTTCCCACCCCCCAGCATCCTGAGGGTCATGTCCTATGTCTCCTTCCCAGGAAATAGACTCTGTCTCCCCCGGTCTGGTTTCGGGCTGATGAGCATATTGTGGTTCCTGCACAGGATGTGCCCTTGGAGGAGGCGGAACCCAAGGCTGCAGGCCAGGGATCTCAGGCCAAGGGGCCTCCCTCGACAGTAGGGGCACGGAGGCAGCCACCTGTTCCCCAGGAGCAGCACAGCCATGGCGGTGAGTAAGCCTCTGTTCCGTGGGTGGTAGAGTGGCTGGGCACTGGCACCAGCATTGCCCTAAGGGTCACAGTCAGGACAGTTCCCTCTGTGAAGCCTAGGGCATGTGTGCATGCACACAGGCCGGGGGGGCCGTAAGGCGTTGGTGTCAGGCCTCGGCTGGCCTGTCTAAGGCTCCATTCTTCTCCTTCAGCCCAGCTTCCTGCTCTTCTTAAAGAGGGGCAGACCAGAGAGCCAACGGATACCTGCTTTGTCGCCGGCATCCATGTGAGTCAGTCCCTTTGGTCTTCTTTAAGGCGCTCAGCTCTGTTGAGTTTGTAAAACAGGACTTGCTGTCCCATCAGGCCTCTTTGATCTGACCCATCCTGTCCCCGCCAGCGCTGCTGGGAGGCCTAAGCAAGGCAGCCCTGAACTGGGTCTTCTCACCCCATTTCAGGGACCTGTGGCATCAGAAGACATTCCATTCTATTTCTCCCAGGAAGAATGGGGCACCCTGGACCCTGCTCAGAGGGATCTCTTCTGGGGCATAAAGCGGGAGAACTCCCGGAACACCACTCTGGGTAAGCACCTAGGGTCTTTGGGGTCCAGGCTGGCTGCTCCCCATTCTGGGACTTCAGTCTTCTTTCCCATCCTGCCCTTAGCTGGTTCCAGAGCAGGCTCTCCCCAGGTTTCACCAAGAGCCCTTGTGACTGCTTTCTTGGCCGAGGATCAGTTTTTGTGCCTGTCCACATGCAGCACGAGAGGGTGCCAGCACTGCCCAACCCTGTGCCGAGCACTCGTAAGGGCAACTTCTTCAATTCTCACAACCTAGTGCATAGAAGTATTGTCCCCATTTTATACATAAGGGACCTGAGTCTCAGGTCAGTGGATGCTGAAGGGACACAACTGGGACTTGGATCAGGCATAGTTGTGAGGCCACCTTGGGCTGCCAGGACCAGGGGTGCTGCTGGGGAACCCCAGCTGCTCACCAGCCTGGCCTTCTGCTCATCAGAGCGGCACTTACCAGGTCCCTCTTCATGCCAGGCCTCTTCTCAGCACCATCAGGGATCATCTTGTTCAGTCCGCACTCCTAGCAGGATGGGCTTTGAGCCCTATCCAGGTCTGTTGTGTGTGGAGTTTGGAGAGCTGGAGCCTGCATGGTGACGGGAGCCACACTAGGTACAAGTTTGGTTCCTCAGTTTCTGACTGTGACAGTTGGGAAAATTTCCAAAATGACTGTAAATCTGTTCAGCTGTGGAGCTTGAGTAGCTGGGGTTCAGAGTGGGACACTGGGTCCAAGTGTGGCCTGCAGGGCACAGATGGCCTGGGGGCTGGCCTGGGCAGGCGGGATCGGAGGCCTGCTGAGACTGCTGCTCTGCCACGTTTTCATCATCCCCATTTTATAGATGAGGCATCTGAGGCTTCTGCTGTGTGAGCCCAGGGCTGTCTGAACTCGGAGGCTGGGGAGCTTTCCCCAGCCTTGTTTCTTCCTCACCTCAGCTCTGGCCCCAGAACCGAGTGGGACTGAAGAGGTCACCTTCCCCTTGCAGGTTTGGGGCTCAAAGGCCAAAGTGAGAGGTCCCGGCTGGAGGAGGTGGTGCCAGCGCTGCCAGGACAGGCGGCCCTGGGCCCAGTGGTGGGCGCGCGACGGGGGCGGCCACCCACGCGCCGTCGCCAGTTCCGGGACCTGGCGGCTGAGAAGCCGCACAGCTGCGGGCAGTGCGGGAAGCGCTTCCGCTGGGGCTCGGACCTGGCGCGGCACCAGCGCACGCACACGGGCGAGAAGCCGCACAAGTGCCCGGAGTGCGACAAGAGCTTCCGCAGCTCCTCGGACCTGGTGCGCCACCAGGGCGTGCACACGGGCGAGAAGCCCTTCTCCTGCTCCGAGTGCGGCAAGAGCTTCAGCCGCAGCGCCTACCTGGCCGACCACCAGCGCATCCACACAGGCGAGAAGCCCTTCGGCTGCAGCGACTGCGGCAAGAGCTTCTCGCTGCGCTCCTACCTGCTGGACCACCGGCGCGTGCACACCGGCGAGCGGCCCTTCGGCTGCGGAGAGTGCGACAAGAGCTTCAAGCAGCGCGCGCACCTCATCGCGCACCAGAGCCTGCACGCCAAGATGGCCCAGCCCGTGGGGTGAGCCGCCGGCTTGACCGGAAACCCGGGGGAGGCCCTGCCGCGGCACATCGTTTCGACCACGGGACTTTCTTCCCATCTGTGGCCACCTCCCGGGCTGTCCAAGGGACTCCAGGGCACCCTACACGCAGAGCTTGTCTGCCCTGCTGTGCTCTGAGGACTTGCCCAGCACTCGAAGGGAACGGAAGGCCCCACTCACCTTGTCTTTCCTCCTTCTGCTCCTAGCACTTCTCTTCCCCTCTAGTCTCCTGGAGCCCCAACACATTCCTGGCAGGGCCAGCGGGGCGGCCAGGACTCAGGTCTAGGTCCCTTCCCAGAAGCCCCCCAGCCTCATTTGACTGTGACTCTTTGACCTCCACCCTCTGGAGTGGGTCCATGGGTCAGGCCTCTGCCCTGCCAACATGTGCCTTTCAGTGGGCATGAAGGACTGGCCGTGGCCCCTCAGGAGGTTGCTGGGCTTTGGGAAGGACAGTCAGCCTACACCTGCGGGACCCCCGGTCTTAGTCACGGCCGCAGGGGCTTTTTGGCCCCACCCACTCCCGTTTCCAGGCCATGACCACTCTGCCCTGTCCTGGCCACACGGACTCGGCCTGCCTTTACCCTCAGCCTGCTTGCCCCAGCATGAGCCTCGAAAGCCATCTGCCCACCAGTCTGGTCAGGATAATGGTGGCTCCAGTGACAGGAGGCCAACCCTGGAGACGAAGAACAGGGCGCCTGGCTGTTGTCCGCTCCTCTAGAGGTGGCGCTGCGCCGTACTTAGCATTAGCACTCCATCAGCAGTGGTGCCCACCCCCTCGGCTCTAGCGTCCTGCTCTGTCCGCACTAACGCCCCCGCTCCATCGGCACTAGCAACCCCATCAGCACTGGCACCCTGCTCCATCGGCATTGGCACCCCCCTCCGTCAGTACTGGCACCCCACTCCATCGGCACTGGCAACCCCCTCCATTGGCACTGGCACCCCACTCCATCGGCACTAGCGACTCCCTCCATCGGCAATAATGCCCCACTCCATCCTCAGTGGTGCCCTGCTCCATTGGCACTTTGCTGCTGCCCCTGAGCACTGCCTTCCATGGACAGGGACAGACCACAGGCCCTGCCAGGACTCAGCCCCAAAGGCCTCCAAAGGGTGACAGAAGAGTTTTAATAAACGTAGAAACTTCCCTCCAGGCTGTTCTGTTCTTTACTTGGTAGTGGGTGGGGATACCTGGAATAGAAATCCCTTGGCCTGGCCTTGTGTCCTGGTGGCACATGGTGCTGTGCCATCAACAGGAGGAGCCACATCCTTGGCTTTCAGGTCAGCTGGGCCCCAATGGGCAGCCATGTCCCCTGGGACTCTTGTCCCCCTGTGTCAGCTAGTGCCTGCCCTGCTCTGGGGGCACTGTCTGTGCCCCAGCAGAACAGGGAGCTGAGCAGGACTCAGGGTCTTCACCAGGCCACTCCTTTTCCACAACCGGGAAAGGAAGAAGAGTCTGGCGATGGCAGCTGCTTGGTCAGTGGTGGGACCCTCATGCTACGCATTGGGGATCTGAACTCAAGGCTGCCCCAGGCTGAGTCCCTTGGCGGAGGGGCTGACAGTGGGCCTGCGCTTCCTCCCCGGCAGCCCCTGACATCCAACTTCTTCCTGCCAAGAGCCCCAGGTGGGGGCCCACCAAGAGCTGGTGGGTGCGTGGTCACAACTGGTGATCACCCAGGCATGACCCCTCCTTCCACCCGTGCTGGTCCCTCCCAGTTCACCTGCTGGTGGCCTCAGGGGCCCTACCTGAGGGGAGGTGGAGACAAGATGCTCTGGTCCCTTGGCAACAGGTGCGCATGTGCCAGCCCTCTCTGCCCCTAGGCCTTTCTCAGCCAACCCCCCATGCATGCATCATCCTGCGGTTGCTAACCATGGTCCCCATTTCCCATAAGAAGCAAGCGAAGTCTTGCTGCGGACGGGGCTGATTCCAGCTGGCGACTTTTACCTCTGGGGGCCTGGTGCTGTGTGCATGAGGGTGGCAGGTGGCAGGAACAGTACAAGGACTTCTTGGTGGTGGTGGCTGGCTCCAAAGGGAGACACTCGGGTGTAAGGAGATCAGATAAGCACGTGGGCCAGGAGCTAAGAATAGGACTAGTCACAGGTTCCTGGCTCAGGTAGGGGCACGTCAATGCCAGCAAGGAAGTCACCAGCAGGAGCCAGAGAATGGAGCCGTGGCTGGGGGAGCAGGGCCAGGCACCAGGGTTCCAGGGAGGGGGCAGAGTCCAGCTTAGCTCATAAGTACAGCTGATAGCAGTCGTTAGGGGAGAGGGCAAGGGTTAGGACCCAGGGCACTGGGAGCCCAGGGCCAGGAGGCGAGCTCCGTGCGCGGTGCTTGGAGGAAACCCGCCTGGCACCATGGCCTTCCTGGTGGCTGGGACCCTGCGGGTGGCCACGCAGATGGCAGATACTCGAGACAGCCTGGGGAGAAAGGTAGCAGGAGGCACCGCCTGGCCCAGCCACTGCTGCCTCCCAGCTGAGCCCCAGCCCAGCCCAGCCCAGCTCTGGCCTTGCCTCCCCAGGGGAAGTACAACGTGCAGGGTCCAAGGGCAGCTCTGATGCTCAGCAGCCCTGGGGTGGCGGCTGCTGCAGTCACTGCCCTGAAGGATGTGTTCCAGGCCCTGGGCTTTGAGAGCTGCGAGAGGAGGGAGGTCCCGGTCCAGGTGAGCCTTTGCCTTTCACCTCCACCCTCAGGATTAGCCCCCACCCCTTTCCCACCCTCCCCTGACCCAGAATCTCCTCCACACCCAGAACCCCCCAACTGACTCAGGCTGGTCTCTCTTGTCCCTAGGGCTTCCTTGAGGAGCTGGCTTGGTTTCGAGAGCAGCTGGATGCCCACAGGCGCCTTGTGGGGTGTGCCCTAGTGGCCTTGGTGGCCCCCAGAGGGCAGCTGTGGCAGCCACAGCAGCTGGTCCGGGAGCTGAGCAGCTGTGGGGTCCTTCAGGGCTGCCCCAAAGTCTTTCTGCTGCTCCAGAGTGGCCCTGGTGGTGAGTGGGCTGGGCAGGGACACCGAGGCTGGGCAGGGGAGCCTCAGGCCTCACTCCAGACCAACACCGTGCTTCTCCGCCCAGCCGCCCTGGAGCCCGGAGCTTTCCTCGATGGCCTGAGAGAGCTCTGTGGCCGCTCTCCTCACTGGTCCCTGGTGCAGCTGCTGACGGAGGTGGGGACACTGGAGGCTAGGCCCAGGGAAGCAGGCTGGGCCTGCTATCTCCCCTGGTTCTGCGGTGCCCCCAGAGCCAGTTACAGTTAGATTCATTCACATGTCCTCCCTCCCATTCATTCTACAAACCTGCATTGTCTACGCACATGATGTCAGTTCCCCACCCCAACTAGGGATCCCCGCAACCCACTCAGGATCCCCCAACACTCCAGCCTCCTCCCACCTCCATGCCTTGGCCCAAGCAGTTTCCTGTGCCTGCCGCACCCTCCTGCTGTCCCGGCCAGCCCACACAGTCCTCTCCAGGCTGTCGGCGACACCCTTCCTTGCATCTATGCTTGCACTTCAGGCCGCCCCTTTTCACACCAGGCAGTAACTATCTGCCATGTTAGATCGCAGGACCCTGGAGGCTGGGACTGGGAATGATTCAAGTCTGGTCTCCAGGGGTGAAGGTCTCACTGGGCAATTGGGTGGCCCCTGGGCAGCCTTGGAGGTGATGGGTGTGGGCCCCAGCTGTCCTCTGTGGATCACCCAGAAAGGCAGCGTGCACCCCGTGAGCCTTCCCAATAGGCCCTGCCCTGCCCTACCCTGCTCTAGGGAGCATCCCCACCTCTGTGCACACTGATCCCAGGGTAGGGGTTAATGGTGTGGCCACTGTCCACTTGAGGCCATCCATGCCCAGGGAAGCCCATGACCTTGAGCCTGAACTGGAGCCTGGGTCTTGCTTGAGGCCATCCTGCCTGTCTGTCCTTTGCTGGCCTCCTTTCTGCGTTCTGGCAGGTGACCCTGAAGAAACTATAGAAGCCACAGGTCTGGCTGAGTCTTTTCTTGGCCCCTCCCCAGCTCTTCCACAGGGTGGCTGAAGAGTCCACGGGGGGCACCCGCTGCCCTGTTCTTCAGAGCTCTTTGCGGGGGGCACTGTGCCTGGGAGGTGTGGAGCCCTGGAGGACTGAGGTGAGGGGTACAGGGCAGGGGTCCAATCACATGGCCACAGTTTCTAGTGGGACAGAGGCTCAGGGAGACCCAGGTTGGGAGGCTAGGAGCTGGAGTCCTCTCAGGCCACTTTGGATGTGTCTTAACCCTCTCTGCAGCCGGCCTCCGGTCCCAGCACTCAGTATGACCTGTCCAAGACCAGGGCTGCCCTCCTCCTGGCTGTGATCCAAGGCCGGCCTGGGGCCCAGCACGACGTGGAGGCGCTAGGGGGCCTGTGCCGGGCCCTGGGCTTTGAGACCACCGTCAGGACGGACCCCACAGCCCAGGTGAGGGGAAGCCGAGAATACCACTGGTGCTCTGAAGACCATCCCTCCCTAGGAACCTGGGGCCTCTCTCCTGAGCCTCTCTCCACCACTGGCAGGAAGTGCACCACAGGTCTAGCCTCTGCCTTCCCTGCTGCATGCGTCAGGCCGTCACTTCCCTGCCTCTGGAAGCCTGGTCTCCAGGGTCCCCGAGGCCTCCCTCGTTGGCTGGTTGTCTGCCCTCCCCACCCACCCAGCTCAAAGCTTAGCTCCAAGTCTTGGCTTCCCTCCCAGCAGCCCACTGCCTTCTCCTCACACCTCTCGGCTTCCTGCAGCTTCCCCACCAGGGCAGGAGAACTGGCTCTAGGAAGCTGGGCCTATGTCAACTCCCGGAGGAGGGAGTCAGAAAAGGGCTTCTGGCCGGGTGCAGCAGCTCACGCCTGTAATCCCAACACTTTGGGAGGCCGAGCTGGGCAGATCACTTGAGGTTAGGAGTTTGAGACCAGTCTGACCAACATGGTGAAACCCTGTCTCTACTAAAATGACAAAATCAGCTGGGTGTGGTGGCAGGTGCCTGTAATCCCAGCTACTTGGGAGGCTGAGGCAGGAGAATCGCTTGAACCCAGGATGCAGAGGTTGCAATGAGCCGAGATTGTACCACTGCACACCAGCCTGGGCAACAACAGCAAGACTCTGTCTCAAAAAAAAATAATAAAATAAAAAAGAGGCCCCTTCCTGGGCCTGGGAGTGTGTGAGCGGCAGGTGGTGGGAGGCCAGGTGGGCAGCGGCTGGGAAACCTCAGCCCCGCAGAGGGAAGCTAGGGGTTGGGGAGGTGGTGGCTTTTGCCCAGGCCTCAACATTGCTTCCATCCCAGGCTTTCCAGGAGGAGCTAGCCCAGTTCCGGGAGCAGCTGGAGACCTGCAGGAGCCCTGTGAGCTGTGCCCTTGTGGCCCTGATGGCCCACGGGGGACCGCAGGGTCAGCTGCTGGGGGCTGATGGGCAAGAGGTGCAGCCCCAGGCACTGACGCAGGAGCTGAGCCGCTGTCGGGTGCTGCGGGGGCATCCCAAGATCTTCCTGCTGCAGGCCTGCCGTGGGGGTGAGCAGCCCGGACTCCTCCTGGCCTCACTTTCCTCGGCCAGCCTCAGCCCCCCGGACTCACTGTCCACCTCCTCCAGGGAGTCTGGGTACCTGCCCTTCTCTGGCCCCTGTCCTGTCCGCTCCTAGAGGTCAAGTCCACGACACTGAACCCTTAACCCTCAACACTGGTCATTCAGCGCTCTGAATGTCTCCAGTCTGGCAAGCCTGCCCTGGAGTTCTGGGGCTGGGTTCTCATCTTGACTCCATGTTCACATGAGACCCCTGAGCACCCCCAGGTATCCCCAGAGTGAAACTATCTGCCTCTCCCCGCCCTCTTCAGGAAACAGGGATGCTGGCGTGGGGCCCACAGCTCTCCCCTGGTACCGGCGCTGGCTGCGGGCACCTCCATCTGTCCCCTCCCATGCAGATGTCCTGCAGATCTATGCCGAGGCCCAAGGTGGGTTCTGCCTTCCCTCCAGGGTCTGGGCTTGGGCAGGGCTGGTGGTGGGGACCGTCCAGAGAGCATCTCCGGGACTCTCAGCTGGGGTATGGCTGCCACCTACATCCTGTTCGCCAAGACAACAGGAAGAAAAAAAATCTTCCTAAACTGCAAGGGCCTTTGGGAAGTAGGAGCTTTTTCCCCTTTTGGAGCCTGGCAAGAACCCTGGAATTGGAAAGGTCAAATAGCTTTTCTGAGGTCACAGCTGGTAAGTCGCTGGGCCAAGCTTTGAAATTCTGTCTGTCTTTCCTGCCCTGCATTCTTTCCACCTCCCTGGGCTGCCCTTAAGCCACAGATGGGGAGCCCCTGGGGCTGATGGAGTTCCAGGATGTTGATCACTGGAGCTGATTCCTCTTGCAGACAGCTCCAGCAGGGTCCCCCCTCCAGGGAGCTCTGACCAGGCAGACATCCTGACGGTCTACGCAGCCACTGAGGGTAAGGAGATGGGTCATCGGGAAGCCCGTGGTTACACAGGACCCAGCTTCCTGGCCTAAGATCTGGAGTAGTCTTAGGGGCAGCTAGGGCTTAGGGTTGGGGCACAGAGATGGCAGCCCAGCTGTGGGCAAGCCATGTTCCCTGCATGGGTTATGACAGTAACAGCAGTGATGGTGAGCACTGTGAGGAGCTGCTGTGCCAACCACTGTGTGTGCAGGCTTCCTCAAGGCTGTGAGTTCCACAAGGCCAGGGCAGATCTGCCTGCCCGGAGGCCCTGCTCAGTGCCTGGCACATAGTAGGTGCACAGTAAATAGTAGTGAACCTCTTCATAGGCTCATTCTGCAAATATCTAGCAACAACCTGTTGCAGATGCAAGAAGACCCTGTTCGCTGCCCTGTTCTCTTGCCTGATCCCCAAGTTCTGCCTGCTTGTACCCCCGCTTCCACCAATAATAGGACCCCTGGGATGGGAAGGCAGAGGGTTGGGGCCCTGGTCTGATGCCCTGGCCCTGGTCGCCTGACCTAGGCTATGTGGCCTATCGGGATGAGAAAGGCTCAGACTTTATCCAGACCCTGGTGGAGGTCCTCAGAGCCAACCCCAGGAGAGACCTTCTGGAGTTGCTGACTGAGGTATGTTGGGAGGGTTCCAGGGTGACAAGGGCTGAGGGGCTGGGTTTGCCGTTCTCACCAGCCCTGGTGTTCTGATTACTTCTGGGAAACTCCATTGGTGCAGGAGGGATCCTCTGCCCTCAACAGTACAAAATAACCAAACCCAGGATGCCTGACGCTGCATAGATGCCATCGACTGTAGTTCTTAGTCACACGTACAGCAGTAGGGGGAGGAGGATGCTGCATGCCATGCGTGGCCACCTGGGCTTGTGCTCAGAGCAGGGTGAGCCTGCAGGGCCTATGGGAAGCTGGCTTTGTAGTGGCAAGACAGTGAGATGTCCCTGGTTCCCACAGGCAGATGTGGTTGGTTGGTTTGAATATTTCCAAGGCCTGACAGAGGGCTGAAGTCCATTAGGGTGAGGACCAGGTGGGGTACAGCTGGTCTGGCTGAGAGAGGAACTAGGGTGTGGGAGCCTGTCCTGCTGGGTAGGGACATGTCTGGCCAGAGTGGAGGAATTCACTGTTAGGCCGCTGGAGCCCTGCGAGCCTCAAAGATGTCCAGGCAGCCCTTGAAATTTTAGAGCTTACAATGCACCAAGCCAGGGGCCGTCCCTTGGGGCAGGCTAAGCCCCGAAGTGCTGAAGCCCCAGGCACAGGCTGATTGTGGTCCTCAGGTCAACAGGCTGGTGTGTGAGCAGGATGTGCTGGGCCCCGACTGCGATGAACCCCGAAAGGCCTGCCTGGAGATCTGCAGCTCCCTCCGGAGCCGGCTCTGCCTCCAGGCCTGACAGCGCCGCGGCCACCTGGGGGCTGCTGAGACCGCGGCCAGACCTCAGCGCCACCGTTGCCTCCATCCACCACCCACCCCCGGCTTCATCATCTGAGAGCGAGGCGTGGCAGTGTGGGGGTGGGCGTGCAATAAACGTCTGCCGTGAACAGTTCCTGTTCTCAAGAAAGTGTGAAATAAGTGAGATAATGTGTGTAAAGCGCCTTCACGGCATATGGACGCTATGGTGTTCCTGGGAACCGAGCTGGGGCCAGTGCCCCGGGTCTGGGACTTAGGAACCCAACATGGGCTGGGCTGGGATGGGCTGGGCGGGGCTGGCGGTTTGGTTACGGGGGCATCCGAGGGGAGAGGAGTCCCGGGAAGAGGCCGCATATCCTTCTCCCAGCCAGGCCCCTGTGCACACGCACCCCACCTCCATCCCGCGCTGGGCGATGGACACGCAGAAGACACGGCCTCCGCTTTCCAGGTGGCCAGAATAAAGCCTGGGGCCAAAAGCCGCTGAAACACACCTTTGCAGGTTCACCGGTGATGGAGCAAGACAGGGGCTGGGGAAGCAGCTTGCAGCCCTTGACCCAAAGCGGCAGGAGGCACATGGGGGCACAAGAGCTCCCAAACGGCGTCTCGGAGGGGCCGGCTGCTGGGCGGGTGGGATCTGGCAGGCTCGCCACAGCTCGAACTAGCAGCCCAGGTCGGCGACGGCAGTTTCCGCCGCGCAGCCTCGGCGACCCGGCGCGGTGGCGCAGCTCATAGCCCCGCCCACCGGGAGCTCGAGGGCGGGGCCTCCCTCGCTCTAAGCATGCGCGCTGAAGCGCACGACACAGGCGCTGGAAAAGCTTACGAGAAAAGCTGCGCTGGTGACAGCCGCGGGGCCGCGTGGCCTAATGGATAAGGCGTCTGATTCCGGATCAGAAGATTGAGGGTTCGAGTCCCTTCGTGGTCGCTGCTAAGCTGCCTTTTTCTTCCTGCTGCTTTAAACAAATTTCTTCTTTCAGTGCACCGTGGACCCTGGCTAGGACACTCGAACTGAGTGAGCCAGCCGCTCACCCCTTACCGCTCTAGGAATCCTCAGATGTCGCCTACTCTTGCAATCGCGCAACTCAGGACCCAGGGCCGGAATTGCAGCGAGGGCGACTCCAAGACCGCTGGCGGGTCCCTGGCGGACTGCGGAGCTTAAAGCCAGAGACCGCGAGTCCTGGGAGCCGCTAGGGAATTGACTTCACAAATTAAGGTTCAGGCGATGGAAACCGTGACAGATGCGGGATTGGGATTGCTGGCGGTTAGGAGGAGCCCCAAGGGATCAAACGACATGTGTAGTTTTGGTTTTTTGTTTTTGTTTTGAGACGGAATGTTGCTCTTGTTGCCCAGGCTGGAGTGCAATGGCGTGATCTCGGCTTACCGCAAGCTCCGCCTCCCGGGTTTAAGCGATTCTCCTGCCTCAGCCTCCCGAGTAGCTGGGATTACAGGCATGCGCCTCCACGATCGGCTAATTTTGTATTTTTAGTAGCGATAGGGTTTCTCCATGTTGGTCAGGCTGGTCTCGAACTCCCGACCTCAGGTAATCTGCCCCCCTCGGCCTCCCAAAGTGCTGAGTTTACAGGCGTGAGCCTCCGTGCCCGGCGACAAGTGTAGCTTAATTGATTATTGCCGTAGTTACCTCATGAAGGAAGGAGGACGAACGCGGAATTGAAGACAAAGACAAAAGGTTCTATTTGAAAGAAGGGGTCGGGGGCTCTTTGCTTCTAGTGAGCAAACGCCCTGAGCTTTTACAGCCCTTCGTGTTTATGAATTAAAGAGAATAGGGAGGAGGGGGTAATTGATTGTCGTACAGCTACTTGATTTATCACAGGTGCTGCTTTCCTTGTTCGACAGGTTCCAGATGTTCAGGTAGATAACCTCAAGGAGCACGGGACCTGGGATGCGACTGCCCTCAACATTCCTCCTGGTCAGTTTGCCGACATCCTGCTTTCTTGAGGACAGTTTGTGTTTGCTCATATAGCCTCCAGAGGTATATTGAGTTGGTCACGCCCCACATTATATCTGGGGTCTCCAGCAAATTATTGTGGTGAAAAACTTTGTAACCTCTATCAACTGATCATAGGATAACAAAGTAAAAACGAAAAATATATATAAATGGTGGTGATTGCACAATATTGTGAATGTGATTAATGCCACTGAATCGCACACTAGCAAATGGTTAAAATGGCAAATATTTTTTGTATATATTTATATGTAAAACTGTGCATATATAAGTATGTGCATGTATATATACACATACATATATACGTAGGTGTATACATATATATACATACGCGTTTATACACACACACACACACACACATACTATATACACAATTTTAAAATACAAAAAAGAACACCTAGGCAGGTTGCGGTGGCTCACGCTTGTTAATTCCAGCACTTTGGGAGGCTGAGGGCGGGTGGATCACCTGAGGTCGGGCGTTCAAAGCAAGCCTGGCCAATATGGTGAAACCTGGTCTCTACTAAAAATACAAAAAAATTAGCGGGCGTGGTGGCAGACACCCGTAGTCCCAGCCACTCTGGAAGCTGAGGTAGGAGAATCACCTGAACTCGGGAGGCGGAGGTTGCAGTGAGCTGAAATCGCACCACTGCACTCCAGCCTGGGCGACAAAGGGAGGCTCCGTCTCAAAACAAAACAAAAAACACCTATTAGTTTAGATTTCTTGCTATGAGAGAGTGCCTTTAAAATGACTACTGACTACTGTAAAGGTGTATTTAAATTTTTCTTTTTCTTTTTTTTTTTAAGATGGGGCAGGGCGGGGGAGATCTCACCATGTTGGTCAGGCTGGTCTTGAACTCCCGGCCTCAGGTGATCCGCCCGCCTTGGCCTCCAAAGTGCTTGGATTACAGGCATGAGCCACCACGCCTGGCCTTATTTTCTTTTCCTTTCTTTTTTTTTGAGACAGAGTCTTGCTCTGTCGCCAGTCCCAGCCTTTAAAATTTTCAATACAGGCGGAGTGCGGTGGCTCACGCCTGTAATCTGAGCACTTTGGGAGACCGAGGCGGGCGGATCACAAGGTCAGAAGATCGAGACCATCCTGGCCAACATGGGGAAAGCCCGTCTCTACCAAAATACAAAAAATTAGCCGGGCGTGGTGGCGCGAGCCTGTAATTCCAGCTACTCGGGAGGCTGAGGCAGGGGAATCGCTTGAACCCGGGAGGTGGAGGTCGCAGTGAGCCGCCATTGCACTCCAGCCTGGCCAACAGAGCGAGACTCCGTCTCAAAATAAAACAAAATAAAATACAGATACAATTTTCAATACAAATAATATGTCCAGGATTAACATTTCACCGAGTAAAAAATGTCTACCAAAAAAAAAAATGTCTACCAGCGGAACCTTAGTTCGGGTGCCAAGCAGCGCCGCGTGGGGTGGCCTTCCACGGGGTGAAGGCTGCGAAAAGTCACAGCTGCAGGCATGTCCTCCGATCGGCGGACGCTGGTGACTCGGGTCATGCAGGGTGTCACTTTCTCCTTTAACTTTTTTTTGATGTTTCAGTGGTTTACGAAGTCTGGAACTCCTGGCCTCGGGCGTTTACTAGGTATTGAGCAAAAGCGTTTACTAGGTATTACGTGTGTGTACTTAATTAAAATACAGATTTTTTTTTTTTTTAGACGGGGTTTCACCATGTTGGTCAGGCTGGTCTTGAACTCCGGACCTCAGGAGTTGAACGCCAGCCTTGGCCTCCAAAGTGCTTGGATTACAGGCGTGAGCAACCACGCTCAGCCCAGATTTTTTAAAAAAGGAAAATAACACACATGTTGGGGCAGGAAAGTTAACACGCAACGTGGCGATCCTGAGATTAACATCGAGCCAGCTGGGGATGTAGAGGGCGGATTTTGGAGAGTCATTATGAAGAGGCCTCCGACCACACAGCAGCACCCATTGTCTAAGAGACAAAGCGGGGGGAGTAGGAGGACCAACACTTCCCCAAGCGGCGGGCTCGGGAAGAGGAGTCAGCGGCGGAGCAGGCATCGCGTGCCCCTTCCCAAACGCTCCATCGCAAAAGCGTCTTTCGCTACTAATTATCCCTGGACTTGGGTTCTCTCCTGAATGGAGACTGGGGCTCCCCGAGGGACTTGATCCAGCCACCTCTCACCCCCTAAGCAAAGATCATGCCCCTAGACCAAAGGGCCGAGCCAAAAAGCTGACTTCGGTGTCTTGGAGCTCCCTCTGCACGTGCGCGGTTTCTCTGGGGTCCTGAGAATGCTGAGGAGCAGACAAAACCTGAACCGGAGCTTGGATTCCCGTGGAGAGGCGGGGGACAGCCAGGATGGGGCAAGTAGGCTATGCGGGAACCACAGCGGGGTGATGGAGACTGGTCTAAGACAGGCACTGCCTTATGACTATCTGCCCCGGTGGCCTAATGGATAAGGCATTGGCCTCCTAAGCCAGGGATTGTGGGTTCGAGTCCCACCCGGGGTAATAGAAGCTGAATTTTAGGTTCTTTACCGGGGAGAAAAACGAAGTTGTCATGGCCCGGCCGAGGTGCAGAGCTTGTGGTAGGGTTCCCCGACAGGCTCTACGTTAGAAATCGTAAATTTGGTTTCAAACAAGAGGAAGGTATCTTCAGGTTACAGAAAAAAGGACTTGAATCTTTAACAGGATTTTAAGAAATATCCAATTTGATAAAGAGGAATGACTGTTTTTCAAGTTTGTTAATTCTATTATGGTTACCTATATTCTTAAAATCCTTTTCTTTCTTTCTTTTTTTTTTTTAAAAGATGGGGTTTCACCATGTTGGTCAGGCTGGTCTTGAACTCCTGACCTCAGGTGATCCGCCTGCCTCAGCCTCCCAAAGTGCTGGGATTACACTAATATTCTTTTAAATTCGTGAAATATATGATGCCATCTTCAAGGTAAAAATTTCCGAAACTATAAGACATGGTGTAAAGTAAAATCAGAAGCCACTCTGATGGGAACCACCGCTAGAATTTGATCATATATATGTATAAAAACATAGTTGGATTTTGCCTTTAAAACCAATGATTGGGACTCTTCTGTTTTTCCAGCTCTGACCTGGCTTCTCCAACTTTCCCAAACATCCTGGACCCCATCATCCCTACTGAAATCAGGGACCTCACCTTAATGGTATTACCTTCCATCATCATAGGCCACCTGCAGAGAATGGTCACCATAGAGCTACTTAAGGAAGCTGATGCTTCTGTGATGGATTTTTTCAAGAGGCCTTGTGAAAGGGAGTGTCCTGGTCGGGCTCGGTGGCTCATGCCTGTAATGGCTCATGCCTCCTCTCCCAGCAATTTGGGAGACCAAGACAGGCAGATCACGAGGTCAGGAGTTGGAGACCAGCCTGGCCAATATGGTGAAACCCTGTCTCTACTAAAAATACAAAAATTAGCCGGGCATGGTGGCGTGCGCCTGTCGTCCCAGCTACTCGGGAGGCTGAGGCAAAAGACTTCCTTGAACCCAGGCAGCACAGGTTGCAGTGAGCCGAGATCATGCCACTGCACTCCAGCCTGGAGGACAGAGTAAGACTCTGTCTCAAGAAAAAAAAGAAAAGAAAAAGGGAGTGTTCTCACTGCCCACACCATGCATGACAGATGCACTCCAACATTGCTTGGTGTCTTTAGATTCCTTTCTCTACAGTTTGCCCAAGACATTCTTGCATCCCAGTCTCATTAAACATAGGCCACCACTGAGTTCAATTTTCAGCCAATCAACCAAGAAACCTGGTATGGCCATACTCAGCTGCATGAGATAATATGTTAACTACAGGCTCTTTGGGATGTGCACCCAGATGGATAAGTTCACCAGACACAAAATCGTATCCCATCCTCCCTATGATGGCTTAAGGTAGCAAAACTTGTTTTGTTTTGTTTTGTTGTCATGTATACTGTTTTCTCCAAGGTCAGCCTTTGTAGTTCAAGCTTCTCAATTTTGAGTTCAACCTAACGTCACTACTTCTTCCTAATCAATGCCGTATCTTCTTTCACACCAAAGATTTCCTAAGGCTGTGAATTCAATTTACATTGCCATTCTGCAACATGCCTAGTTAAATGACATGTTTGATTTTTTTTTTTTTTTTTTTTTTTTTGAGACAGATTCTCGTTCTGTGGCCAGGTGCCAGGCTGGAGTGCAGTGGCATGATCTCGGCTCACTGCAACCTCCGCCTCCCCGGTTCAAGCAGTTTCTCCTGCCTCAGTTTCCCAAGTAGCTGTGACTACAGACACGCACCACCACGCCCAGCTAATTTTTATATTTTAGTAGAGACAGGGTTTCACTATGTTGGCCAGGATGGTCTCAATTTCTTGACCTCATGATCCGCCCGCCTCAGCCTCCCAAAGTGCTGGGATTGCAGGCTTGAGCCACCGAGCCTGGCCAACATGTTTGATTTTAAGTAGTATCAGTCTTGTGCCCTTAAAGTTATTGTATGGTTTCGATAAAATGTCCCTGGGTCTCTGAACCTAGTCTAAAAGTTTAAGGGCCTGATCATTTTCTTTCTGTAAGCAGACCACAGCCTTCAGAAGACTTCCATGCCATGAACTGATAAAAGCCCGTGTGGTCACCTGTGCTGCAACAGTCAAGAGGAGCAGCCACTGGACCCCCAGGGGACTCGCTTCAGTCTGCACTTCCTTGTAATCGACCAGGTCACGCATTGCCTGATCACAGTGCCCTTGTAGGCTGTGAATTATAGCATCTCACATTCCATTGGTAAGGACCTCAGCACTGGATTTAAGCCAAAATGTGTTACCAAACCAGTGTCCAGGTAGCAGTCAGAAAACCATCAGCTATGTTTCTGTTTTTGTTTTTTTTGAGACAGGGTATCACTCAGTTACTCAGGCTGGAGTGATGTGATCACGGCTCACTGTAGCCTCAACCTCCTAGGTTCAAGCAATCCTCCCCAGTCAGCCTCGTGAGTAGCTGGGACTGCAGGCACATGCCATCACGCAGGCTAATGCTTTTATATTTTGTAGAGACAGGGTTTTGCTATGTTGCCCAAGTTGCTCTCAAACTTCTGGGCTCCAGGAATCCTCCTACCTTGGCCTCCCAAAGTGCTGTTACTATAGGCATGAGCCCACATGTGCCATCAGCTATCCTCACAGAATATTTAATATGACAGTTATTAAATGGGTATAAATAATTGTTTTGGTTTTTGGAGATAGGGTCTCACTGTGTTGCCCAGGTTGCTGTGGCACGATCATGGGTCACTGAAGCCTCAAATTCGTAGGGTCAAGTGATGATCCTGCCTTGGCCTCCCTAAACGCTGGGATTACAGGCCTGAGCCATGGAACCTAGACTAGAACCAGAATTTAAGGGTGAGATTCTAAAGTTGACTCACCTGCTGGCTGGCTGGCAATGAGGGCTACATCCCTGATGGT
Source organism: Cheracebus regulus (assembly GCA_963574635.1). Lineage (NCBI taxonomy): Eukaryota > Metazoa > Chordata > Mammalia > Primates > Pitheciidae > Cheracebus > Cheracebus regulus. Next base: position 13,140 of record CAUYQU010007239.1, on the reverse strand, counting down.
AGGTCAGAGTCCCTGGTGTGCTGTAGTGTGCAATTATGAGGATTTTTGCCAGTGTAAACTGGGGTGAAATAGAAGGGGAATTCTTGTCAGGGTGAATATGATGCAGAGAGGGTCCCAAGTGCTCTGTGTACTGAATATGGGCTGTGTATGTAAATTTCATGTACATGTAATTTTTATTTATTTTTATTATTTTGAGGCACATCTCACTGTGTTGTCCAGGCTGGAGTGCACTGGCCCAATCTCAGCTCACTGTAACGATCTCAGCTCACTGTAACCTCTTCCTCCCAAGTTCAAGCGATTCTCCTGCCTCAGTCTCTGGAGTCACTGGGCGGGCACACCCCACCAGGCCTAGCTAAATTTTCTATTTTTTTTAAGAGCTGAGGTCTCACTATGTTGCCCAGGCTGGTCTCAAACTCCCCTGGAGTCAAACTGGGGGGATTACAGGTACCCGACACTGGCTCGGCCTATTTTTTATGAAACAAAATCACATAAGTCCCTCTGAATCCTGAGGCCAGCTGGTTGGTGAAGGTGCTGTGTTGCCCTGTCCCAACGCCGATTATGCTCACATTTTCACCTTTTCTTGACTATCGTTTAAACCTCATATTCTCACCTTTTCTTGACTCAGACTAATTGTTCTGACAAAATCTGCGCCCAACGTGGGGCTCGAACCCACGACCCTGAGATTAAGAGTCTCATGCTCTACCGACTGAGCTAGCCGGGCAGTTACGATAGAACTGCCTCTCATAGGTCTATTGGAGCTTTCTGGAATTTCCGTGTGCTATACAAAATCGGCGAGACTGAGTCCTGGATCCAAGACGCGGGGCATCCTGAGCACGAGAGCACTGAGCTCGGCGCGAACCAAACACGCTGCCAGGCCCATCTATTCTGCCGTCCCTAGCGGGTGTGTCCCGTCTGCCGTTTCTCGCGGTGTGTGTGTCCCGTCGGCCGTCCCTCGCGGATGTGCCCTGTCTGCCGCCTCTCGTTAGGGGGTGTGTCCTCTCTGCAGTCTCTCGCAGGTGTGCGCGGCCCCTGCAGCTCCCGGGAGCGGGAAAGTCGGGGACAAGGGCTCAAGGGCTGAAGGACGCTAGAAATGGCCAGGGGGAAACTCGGCGTGGCCCTCGCTTGGGGCTGTGAGAGGTTCCGGGGTCAAATCACGGAGGTCCCCTCATTTTCAAACCCTCATCCCTGTTTGGGGCGGGCAGCGAGGCCTCACCAGAAGGACAAGACCGGAAGACCTTTCTCCTCTTTAGGCTCCCAGTAAAGTGCTCGGTCCCTTGCCAGTGGAAAAGGGAAGAAAAGTTTGGAGCGTTCGCAGAGCCGCCCGCTTGGGAAGACATGCACTCTGACCCCAGCTCTGGCCCCTGTAACGGAGGTCCCAGGGCTGCGAGGGTCGCCTGGGCATAGCTCAGGCCCAGAGGGGGCTCGGCTGAGGACGGGGCCCGGGGCCTGTGCGGGACAGGGGATCCCTTCCTAGGATGTCCCGGCTGGGGCTCAGCATGAGAGACCCCTGCCTTACGCAGGCCACACAGACCCCCTCTCCGCGGGCCGCAGCCCCTGGTCACTGGCCCTTCTCTGGGTGCTGGGGCCACCTGGAGCCGCCGGGAGCCGGGTAACCCTCGGGGGAGGCGCCGCCGCGGTGCTCGGGGTGCGGGGTCCGCCTCTGTGTGCTCTGAGCCCCCTGTGGGGACTCCTCCAGGGTCTGGTTCCCGCGGCATTGCACCTCCCACCAGCTTCCTGGGATCGAAACCGAAACCTCCCCCTGCGCGATCCTCCACGCCGGGCTTGAAGCTGGGGTGTGGCCGGGACCGGGTGTGGACGGGGTGGCGGTGGACTGAAGGCGGGGCTGTGTGCGGGTGAAGGAGGGTGGAGCCACGCGTGGGAACATTCAGATAGAGACGCCAGAGACGGCTGCCACGCTGGCTCGTTGGTCTAGGGGTATGATTCTCGCTTTGGGTGCGAGAGGTCCCGGGTTCAAATCCCGGACGAGCCCGCTTTTTTCCTTCCCCCTCCGAACACCTCATTTTTTCACTGTGAAGGGGCGCCGGGGCCGATCCGACTTCCCGCCTCCGTCCTACCGACAGCCCCTCGCCTTGCCCGGCTTCAGGCAGGACCCGCCTGAGCCTCCTGACTAGAGACTTCCACCTCTGAGTTCTGGATGCACCCCAGGCCAGGCGCTGGGGCAGTGAATCCCAGACCTGGGACCCGAAAGGAGGGCCACCCCCTCCCCTGCCGCGTCTGCATCTGCGGACATGGCCCTAGATGCCAGGTGACCGTGGAACTTGGTCTGGGGGTGTGGTTTTCCTTGCAGTGGGAAGATTCTAAGTTTAAATTTTGGACGAACCGAAGGTTTCAAACCCTTCCTTTTCTTCTTCCTTTGTTTTCCTCCCTCCCTCCTTTCTTTCTCCTTTTCTTTTTTCTTTCTTTCTTTCTTTTCCAGGCTAGAGTGCAGTGGTGCAATCTCGGCTCACAGCAACCTCGACCTCCCAAACTCAAGGATCTTCCAACACCTTCACCTCCCAAGTAGCTGGGACTACAGGTGCACCGTGCCAGGCTAATTTTCTTTTGGTGTGATATACATATATATAATTTTCTTAGAGACGGAAGTCTCACTGCAATCCGGAGATTAGTCTCCAGCCTGGACTCAAGCAATCTTTCTGCCTCAGCCTCCAATCCCAAAGTGCCGCGATACAGGCCAGGACCACCATGCACAGCTGGCTCCTTTTCCTCCTTGAGAGGCGGCCGGAGGTGCCTCTCACAACCAGGGGAGGGAGAACTGAGACTGCGGATGGCAAGGTCTGTGCCCTCCAGCTGGGGCACTGAAGGGCGTCAGGGCACCATGGAAGTCCAGTGGGCTGTGCTCCAAGAGTGGGGTGACCTTTCTCTATGCGGGAAGAACGGCAGCATTTAAGTGGGTTGGTTTTTGGTTTTTTGTGTTTTTAGGGGGACGGAGTTTCGCTCTTGTTGCCCAGGCTGGAGTTCAATGGCGGTTACCGGCTCACTGCAACCTCCACCTCCCGGGTCCCAGCGATTCTCCTGCCTCAGCCTCCCAAGTAGCTGAGATTACAGGCTGATTTGTAATTTTAGTAGCGACAGGGTCTCTCCATGTTGGTGAGGCTGGTCTCGAAGTCCTGACCTCAGGTGATCCGCCTGCCCCGGCTTCCCAAAGTGCTGGGATTACAGGCGTGAGCCACCATGCCTGGCCTTAAATAGGTTTTATCATTATTCTCTTATGGCGAGGCCACCAGATCAAGAGACAACAGCCATTGAAAAGATTGTTACTCACAGTTCCCAAGAGGAGGGGCACGCCATGCCACTGGGGACCAGGCAAGGAAGCACCAGGGTCAGTGGAGGGGGTTGGTAAGCAAGAGCCCGTGTTGTTTTCACGGAAAGAAAAGGTAGGCAGCGTAAGAAAGTTTAGGATTAACTTGTTTGGGTAATTTCAGCGAGCTCTGGGGCATTGTGGCTGTCCTTAGTCTGGTACCTGGCCCTGGGGTGGCTAGGGCAGGTGGATAGTGGCCCGGAGTGTGAGACTGGATAGAAGGGGAGGCGGCCAGCGTGTGAGCTCTGGATTGGTTGGTTTACATTTGAAATGCTCAACCTCTAGGAAACGGTTTAACCCTGGGAAGAGCAATCCCGCCAGGGTCAACAAGGTTACCAGATGTCAAAGCACCCAAACACAGAAAAGAAAAGACATGATGAATACAGGCAGGGGCTCAGGGCTTCGGTGGAAACCTTGGGGCCTCCGAAGCTCAGAAGAGCTACCTGATCCTGATGTGAACCCAGATTCATACCCGCCTGGGATTACTGCCCCCACCAGGGTGGGGCTGAGCAGCAGAGCCTGAATGAACTCCAGGGCGTGGAAGGGTCCAGACCAGCAGGCCTTGTGTCTCACCCAAAGGGACCTTAGTTTCTCTTCTTAAGCCCAAGGACATATGTGCTGGGTGCCCCTTTCATGCCTCCTAATTCTCAAACCCGTAATTGGAGCTGTCTTGCACAGAAACCCAGGGGCCACTAGATTGCCTGATGAGGCCTCTCCTGATCCTGAGGGCGGGTAAGCAGGTTCTCCAGCAGGCATGTTCTTCTCTCCTGGCCAGAACATTTTAAAGCTCCTGTTCTTTAAAGGAAAACCACTATGGCCTCCACCAGCTGGATAGTTCCTCTCCAAAGTCCCCTTGGGAGCCAGGGGCGTCCCTCCTCAGGCCTGCCCTAACTTCCTCCCCACTTCCACACCCAGGCCACTCCCTTCTGCACGGTGCCCTCAGCCCAGGACCTGGCAATGCTGGGACTCAGCCTCCATTTGTCCAGTGAACAGAAAGCAGATAATTGAGGGTGAAACCCACACTGTGGAGGAAGGTCCCTAAAAAGGAGGTCGTAACTGTCTACTGGATGAAATCCCAGAGGAACCACAGTTTGCTTTTGTCATTTTAGGGCGTGGATGGAGCCCCCAGCAGAGCTGGGATGGGATCTGCACTTGTGAGTTTGGATCAGAGACAGCTTCAGTGTGCAGCAAACACAAATGCCAGCTGGAACCGAATGGCCAGATCGGCCTGGGCACTGAGGCTGGGTTTCCGGGTCACAGAGGAGCCCTTTGACCCGGGCCGCGGGTGTTTCCCAAGAGGGCTCTGTCCGCTTCCCCATCCTTAAGCTCACTCATTTGAAGGGGAAGCCTGGACTCCTGGAGGTAGGTGTCTGCACCCAAGCTGGAACCGCTGGGGCGTGAGAACGGGTGTGAAATCCCGGAGGGCCCCTACTTCTGCAGGGGGTCCAGGGCTGAGAAGCCTTGGAGAGGGGGGCCCCAGGTCCTGAGGGCGCCACGGTGCGTCCCTCCCGTACGTGGCGGAGAAGGGGTGCGACTCCAGGAGACTTCGACGCCTCTGGGAAGTCCAAGTCCGGCTCCTAGCCCTCTGCCGGAGGACGGAGGAGGACCTGGGGGGCCTCGCCTAGCTGATGGTCTCAGTTCTGCAAGGGCGGCGGGGAAAGCGGGACGCCCCAAAACCCGAGCTGGGTTTCCTACTTGGAGTCGCGGGGTGACGCAATACTGAAGCTCGCCGTTCCCCTCCTCCCCATGAGGACCAGAATCCGGTCCGGGAAAGGCATCAGGAAATGCGGACAGTCTGTGACCAAGGAAACTAGGACTGATCCAGACCAGAGAGGGCGGAACTTCGTTGGGCTCACTAACGGCGACAAAGTCCATGACCCCCGGTGTGGCTCGTTGGTCTAAGGGTATGATTATCGCTTAGGGTGCGAGAGGTCCCGGGTTAAAATCCCGGAGGCGCCCACGCTTTGGCGGAGGCAGGAGAATTACTTGAACCCCGGAGGCGGAGGTTGCAGTGAGCTGAGACCCCGCCACTGCACTTCAGCCTGGGAAGACTCCGTCTAAAAAAAAAAAATTGATGTTTGTTCCTGTTGTGTTATCCCTGCGGCACGTGCGTCTCGGGATACAGGCTGTTTAACCAGGGGATTTTGGGGGGGGGGGCAGTCAGCACGGATCTGCCCTGAGGGACTCCCCGAGTGACTAGAGTGGTGGTTTCATCCTGGGGTGAGGGAGGCTTGTGACCTGGAGCTCCCAGACAAAACCTTCTCCCTCAAGGGAGCTAGTCCCGCAGAAATTGAGCTTTTACGACTGCGGACGGGCTCTCCCGGCGATGTAAGGCTAATAGCAGGGGCTCACTCCGTTGACTAAACTAAGGAAAACTGTGGGTGACTTTGTCTGGTAGCTGGGTTCAAATTCCCGATAGGACTGATTCTAAAGTTGCCTTGGTCAGAGAGAAATGAAACCGGGCCGGTATCCAGGGTAGAGAGAGCTTTGGCCGGCTGGCACAAGGCCGGGCTGCACAGCTGGCAGGGGCGTGGTTGTCAAATAAAATGATCAGGCACTTCAGGTCCCCCGCAGAGGGGGCGCAGAGTATAACTGGATCAAGACAGTTGCAAGTGGGCCAAAAAAAAAAAAAAAAAAAAAAGAGTGTGCGCAGTCCTGGCACCATGCTCGTCAGGACCTCAGGACTGCAGGGAATTCATGCCCGCCTCCCTCAGCCCCTGTAACGCGTCCAGCAGAAAGTGGATGGAAATCACGGTGGTCGGGTGTGGTGGCTCAGTAATCCCAGCACTTCGAGACGCCGAAGTGGAAGAATCACCGGAGCACAAGGAGTTCAAGCCTAGCCTAGGCTGGGCTCGGTGGCTCAGCCTGTAATCCCAGCCTGCCCAACATGGCAAAACCCTATCTCTATAGAAAATACAAAAAATTAGCTCGGCATGGTGGCGGGTGCCTGTAATCTCAGCTATTCGGGAGGCTGAGGCAGGAGAATGGCTTGAACCAGGGAGGCCGAGGTTTCACTGAGCCTAGATCATGCCATTGCACCCCAGCCTGGGTGACAAAAAACTTAAACACACACAAAAAAAGACCAGGCACGGTGGCTCAAGCCTGTAATCCCAGCGCTTTGGGAGGCCAAGACAGGCGGATCACAAGGTCAAGAGATCGATACCATCCTGGCCAACATGGTGAAACCCGTCTCTACTAAAAAAAATACAACCAAAATTAGCTGGGTGTGGTGGCCTGCGTCTGTAGTCCCAGCAACTCGGGAGGCTGAGGCAGGAAAATTGCTTGAACCTGGGAGGCGGAGGTTGCAGTGAGCCGTGATCCCGCCACTGCACTCCAGCCTGGCGCCTGGTAACAGAGCAATACATTATATAAAAAAAAAAAAAAAAAAAAAAGAGACCAGCCTGGACAACATAGTGAGACCCCCACCTCTACAATACGTTGTAAAAGTTAGCAGGGCATGATGGTGCATGCCTGTGACCCCAGCTACTCGGAAATCTGAGGCAGAAGGATCTCCTGAGCCTGTTTCAAAAAACAAACAAACAAAAATATACATGAAAATGGGGGAGGCTGTGAACATGTGGGGACAGAAGGGCATTTGCAGCTCTGCACTTTCCACCAAATTTTGCTGAAACCTAAAACTGCTTTTAAAATGTCTTAAAATGTATGGGAAATTTACAGCTACTACTATTTTTGATTTTTTTTTTTTTTTTTTTTTGAGTCAGAGTTTCGCTCTTGTTGCTCTGGCTGGAGTGCACTGGTGCAATCTCAGCTGTCTGCAACGTTCACCTCCCAAATTCAAGTGATTCTCCTGCCTCAGCCTCCCAAGTAGCTGGGATTACAGTCACCTACCACCCTGTTCAGCTAATTTGTTAAATTTTCAGTAGCGATGGGGTTTCACCACGTTGACCAGGCTAGTCTCAAACTCCTGACCTCAGCCTCAGCCTCCTAAAGGGCTGGGATTACATTTGTGATCCGACCTCCTTTTCTTTTCTAAACCCATATTTTTCTTCTCTTGGGTCTCCAATAACTCCAATGTTAGATCTTTTGTTGAAGTCCCACAAACACCAGCAGTTCTGTTTTTGTTTAAGTTTATTGTCTCTCCGGGCGATTTCTATTGGTCTGTCCTCGGGTGTGAGGATTCTTGTTTTCTTCCATTCTGCTGTTGCCCATTCATTAAAGCTCTTTCCTTTGGTTTTGAATTTCTCAGGTCTAAACTTTCCGCTTGGTTATTCTTTATATTTTCTACTCCTTTGCTGAGACTTCCTGTCTTTTCATTTGCATGAAGCAGGGATTTTAGTTGCTCCCTGAAGCATGTTTATGGTGGCCTCTTCACCACCTTTGTCATCCTGTCGGATGGTGCAACGCCGGTGTCTGTCCGTTGATTGACATTTTCAAGTTGGAATTTCCCAGGCTTTTGGAATGACCAGGTCTGCGCGGACACTCCCTGGCTGGGAGCAGGAGGGGCGCCTGCGACTGCTCCCCATGCGGACCAAGAGGAAGTTGGACCGATGTCCGATGACCGCGGAGGCTGCTGCCGGGCCCTGGGTCACAGGTCGAGGCCGCCCTGCGGTTCCTGTTCGGATCTCAGGAAGGGAAGGAGAGGCGAGGAGGAACTGGAGCCCAAGCCGGAGAGGGGTCCATTTCGTGAGCTCACTCAGGATGGGTCCTGCCCTGCTCCCCTATTCTCCCCACTTCAGCCCCTCCTTCCCGGCCTCCCCAGCCCCTCCGACCCCGCGCTGATCATTAATCCAGAAGCCGCGCAGGCCGGCGCCGGGATCGCCCGCGCCCTCCCACTCCCCCCTGAGCCGGGAGGAGTCCCCTCCCAGCCCGATCGCTCTTCCCAGCCGTGCAGGCGTTGCGAAGTGGGGGCTCAGGGCAGCGCGCTCCGGGGCGCAGGCTACGGCCCTGGGAGCCCCAGCCCCCCACACTATCCCATCGGGCTCCAACTCAGGACTCGGAGACTGGGGATCGGCTGGCCTTTCCCGCCGGGCTAGCGGGCTGCGACATGTGGGGAAAGGTGGCGGCACGACAGAGCCATACTGCATTCCTGCAGGAAGACGGACCCCAGGCCTGCGCCAGCCCAGGGGTTCCTGGCCTGGGGTCGATCCCCAAGGGTCCCGCTGGGTTCCAAGACCGGATGTTCCAACCTGCGCCACTGCCACCCTTTCAGGAAGGAGGTGAAAGAGAACAGTTCGTCTGGGATCTCCCGAACCCAAAGGGAGACTCGTACCCCTGCAACCACGAGCCTCCTGGGAGGCCCTGGAACTGGCCTGCCCCTGCTTGCTTGCACGCCGCTTCCCCAGTCTGGCAGCAATGCCCGCGCGTGCCGCTGCCCAGCGTCAGCAGTGTGCCCCTTTGTGTTCCACGCTCAGCCCTGGGGGAAGGAACGGTTCAGCGTGTCCGCCTTTGCGGGTGCCAAGTCAAAGGGCTGCACCTTTGGAGGGTTCGGTACTTCATTCTGCTTCCCCAGTTCTGAACCTGGTGGCTCCTCCCCGACCCTAAACTGAGGCCTCAACAGGTGAGGAGCTGTGGGTCCTTCCCGGCCGCCCCTGCCCCAGGCTGAAAGATTCTCCAGGGCCGGGACCGCGTCCTCAGATTCTTTCGTCCCAATAAGCACAGACGAGGCACGAATTTGGAGTTGAGGAAGTGTGGGTTGTGAGGTTTCAGGTCAAGTGCACAGTCACCCTGCATGGCCAGCGTGGTCTTTCCCCGGCCTCCCTCAGGAGCCCACATCCCTGAGCTGGTGTCCTTGGTCACAGCCCCCAGCTCTTCCAGCCCAGGGGTCCCATCCTCCCCAGAGCTCTGTGGGGGGTCCCCTCTTCCCGGGGCATTCCAGTCCCCCTGGCAAATTGTTCAGAGGAGGTCAAGCCTAGGCTTCTCCAGGCCTTCTCTTAAGGAGGCGAGGGGCCCCAGCCAACTACCCTCTCCTGTGCCCCTTCTGCCTGCTGACCTTCCCCACAGCCGTCCTCCATTCACCCTACAAACTTTTCACCCCGACGCTGGGCCAGGCACTGTGCTGGGCACTCTGTAGGGAGCAGATCGAGAACATCCACCTGGGAAAGACGTGGCCTTTGAGCCTAGGGGGCACAGCCCTGAACCAGAGGGATGGGGGCTGGAGGAAAGGGGCTGGCTCAGGTGTGGCCTTGACGTAAGAGGAGGAAGGCAAAGATATGGCGTCGTGGGGCGTGTGGCAGGTGGTGGGCTGAAGGGGGGAGATGGGGAGGAGCCTTGGGTGAGGGTAAGGCCCAGTGACCCTGCAGGATGGAGCTGGGCTTTTCTTTTTTTTTTTTTTTTTTTGAGATAGAGTTTCACTCTTGTTGCCCAGGCTGGAGTGCAGTGGTATGATCTCGGCTCACTGCAACCTCTGCCTCCCGGGTTCAAGCCATTCTCCTGCCTCAGCCTCCTGAGTAGCTGGGATTACAGGCATGTGCTGCCATGCCTGGCTAATTTTGTATTTTTAGTAGGGTAGGGGTTTTGCCATGTTGGCCAGACTGGCCTTGAACTCCCAACCTCAAGTGATCTGCCCACTTTGGCCTGGGATTACAAGTGTGAGCCATCACATCCCGCCTCCTTTTCGACTTTTCGTGGTGACAGTTTGGTTTTGTTTTTTGTTTTTGTTTTTTGAGATGGAATTTCTCTCTTTATGCCCAGGCTGAAGTGCAATGGTGAGATATCAGCTCAATGCAACCTCCGCCTTTCAGGTTCAAGCAATTCTCATGCCTCAGCCTCCCAAGTAGCTGGGATTACAGGCATGCACCACCATGCTCAGCTAATTTTGTATTTTTAAATAGAGATGGGGTTTCTTCATGTTGGTCAGGCTGGTCTCAAACCCCTGACCTCAGGTAATCCACCCGCCTCAGCCTCACAAAGTGCTGGGATTACAGTCATGAGGCACCACGCCTGGCCCAGTGGTGACAGTTTTTTTAGTCTGGACTTTTGGGAGAAGCCAAACGCAGGAACAAAGCTAAGGAAAGTCCCTTCAACAACACCCCACCTCCAAGTCCAGGTGGGGAATTGCACCCAGTGTGGATTCCCCTAGCTGAGTACCAAGGGTAGGCAGTGAGCCCCTCTCCCAGGAACCTTCTCACACCCAAGTCATCGTGGGCAGGGGCCAGCACCAAGCTTAGGATTTTTCCAAGATATTCCCGAGACATTGGCCATGGCAGGCAGAGCTGTGGCTCTGTGGATTCGCAGACATGAGGACCCTACCCAGGGACAAACAAAACATTGTTTTTTGTCAGGGCACAATGGCTCACGCCCTGTAATCCCAGCCCTTTGGGAGGCCGAGGCAGGCAGATCACCTGAGGTCGGGAGTTCAAGATCGGTCTAACCACATAGAGAAACCCCGTCTCTACTGAAAATACAAAATTAGCCGGGTGTGGTGGTGCATGCCTGTAATCCCAGCTACTCAAGAAGCTGAGGCAGGAGAATCGCTTGAACCCAGGAGGTGGAGGTCAAGGTGAGCTGAGATCGGGCCATTGCACTCCAGCCTGGGCAACAAGAGCGAAACTCCGTCTTGAAAAAATCAAACCAAACAAACGAAACCTTGCTTTTTTTCTTTTTTTTAAATCACAGAAACCTCTGAAAACCTATGAGCCCTCCCCACTGGGACTTCATGGTCCGCTGCCTCCACCCTGCATGCAGATCTGCAAGGGCGTGAGAAGAGGTGAGCTCTTTGGGTCATTTGAAATGGTTTGGCGCTATACAGAGGCCGGGCTCAATATTAGGCAGGGATTCGGATTTATACTGGCAGCAGAGTGTGGACTCAGGCTCCTTCACATCCGCACTTGAGCCCGGGAGAGAGGTTGTTCCTCCCACTTGGGACCACCCTGAGAGGTCCCAGCCTGGAGCCATGGCTAATGGTCCCTGACTACAAATTCCACCTCACTGGAGGCTCGGGTTTGAGGTTAAAGGATTAACACTCTGCTCACAGCTGGCTGAGAAAGGGAGGATGGGGGCAGACGCGGAGTCCCAGATGTCCAGAGACCCTGGTAAGGACTGTGCACCCAGCTGTCTGAATGCCAGAGGCCGGCTTTTCTGGTAGCCACTCCTGTGCCACCTCCTTGGAACTAGAATCACCTCGGCCATTTTTTGTTTTTTTGTTGTTGCTTTTTTTTTTTTTTGGCAGCACCTGCTTTGAAGATTCTGAATATTAGTGTGGGAAGCACCATTGCCATGCAAGCCTGGCTAGCTCAGTCGGTAGAGCATGAGACTCTTAATCTCAGGGTCGTGGGTTAGAGCCCCACGTTGGGTGCGACTTTTACCATCTTTGGTACACAGAATTCAGCATAATCACAGGTGACCCAGATTCGGATGCTTGGCCCCTAACTCGAAGATAAACCTTCATTCAGTTCCAACTCAATCCCTATCCCCACAGGAGATTCCAGGACTTCCTCCCAAATTCATCAAGGTAATGGCTGCTATGTCATCTCTCACGGTCAGTGTGGAAGTGGTTTTGCACCCTAGGAAGGTCTGTCTGCTCACCCCTATACTGGGATAGAGAACATGGATGCCCTTCCTTTAGCACAAGATCCAGGGTTTTTTCCCCTCACCCAGGAGACTCAGTCCCAAGGCTGGGGTTGGAGACTCCAAAGTAGCTTCGCTGCTTGAAAGTTCAGCCAGGGGAGAAGGGCCCACTCAGTTCAGCTGAGACCATGGGTCAACAGGGGCTGGGCCTCTTATTTTCTCTCCCGCCTCCGCTTAAATGTCACTCACAGACTCTTGTTGTTCCCATCTCAGCAACTCATCTATATCTGACAACGCCCTTATCACAGTTTGTCATTTTTTCCTTTGAGTTGCATTTATTTCAATGCTGAATTTACTCGTGCCGTAAGTTTTTGTTTCTTCAGTTTCTTCTGGGATATCTTCTTCTTCTGGGCACCCTCCTCTTCTGGTTTAGGAACAATCTGTTCCTTTTCAGTAAAGATCATCTCAACATGGCAGGGAGAGCGCTCCTGTGTGGGTTAATCCGACCACGAGCTCTGTAAGTTCGGCAGTGCATCTTAGGTGGCTTGTTCACTTGGATATGCTCAATGACCAGAGAATCTGCATCAAAACCCTTAAGTTCAGCATTACGCTCTGCATTTTTGAGCATGTGCAGCAAAAGTTCAGCACTCTTTTTGGGCCACCGACCTTGTGTGCAGCCCCACTGCTTGGCCTGGGCACACCTGCCAATTCCTCCATTGTAACGTCAGAATGGTACACACTGTTCAGTCTGTAATTTTTGAAAGTCTATTCACTTTATTTTTCCAAGACAGGGTCTTGTTGTGTTGCCCAGGCTGGAGTGCAGAGGTGTGATCATAGCTCACTGCAGTCTCAGCCTGCTGGACTCAGGAATTCTCCTACCCCAGATTCCCAAGTAGCTGGAGCAACAGATTCATGCCACCATGCCTGACTAATTTTATATATTTATTTACTTATTTTTTAAGATGGAGTCTCATTTTGTCACTCAGGCTGGAATGCAGTGATGGCCAATCTCAGCTCACTGCAACCTCCACCTCCTGGGTTCAAGTGATACTCCTGCCTCAGCCTCCCAAGTAGCTGGTATTACAGGCGCACACCACCATGCTTATTGTAAGGCCGGTTGCCTTGCTGGGAGCTCGGACGCACCCCGCTCCTCCTCCTTTTTTCCCTTTTACAAGCCCCGAGCAAGCTCAGACATGCTCCGGCATGTTCCCTCTCCCTTGCTCGCACAGCCTGGTCTTCCCTTAAAGAGCCCAGTATGCAAACAAGGTGCTGCAACCATAGCTTCTTAATAACCAATAGCAGCTGAGTCTTAACAACCAACAGCAGCCGAGTCTTAACAACCAATAGCAGCCGAG
>CAUYQU010007238.1:0-59132 GCA_963574635.1 Cheracebus regulus | reverse complement strand
TCACCTCCCAGCTCTGCTGACTGTCCCAGCTTCCCGGGGCTGAGTACAGCTCTGACACCCAGACCAGACGCTGTGGCATCTTCTGAACTCCTGACTCTTCTCAGCACTGGGGATTTGAATGAGGCTCCATCCCTGCAGTGCATGATACGTGACTCCATGGTTTGCAGCCCAAAGGGCCAGTCGACACAACCAGGACCTGTGGGACAGACTTTGATTCACTTGAAGCGGAGGGGAGCCAGCCAACGCAGTCCTCACTCTTTCTTCCTCGAATGGCATCTTCTGAGGGCTGGGGTTCTGCTCAGCATGATGGAGCAGGTTCACGTAGTTAAATGGATGTCTGCAAAGCAGAGGCTGGCTTTGTCCCGTGACAGCTTGCCTTTGCTCTTCCTACTTCTGTATTCTGTTTCTCTTTTGTCCCACTTGTGGTGCACTGGGATTTTACCTTCTAATAAAGTATCTATACTGAAAGCTTGCCTCCCGCTCTGTTTCTAGAGAAGCCTGGCTGAGATCCGCACACAAGAAGAGGAATGTATGCAGATTCCTTGGCCAAGTGGCCTGTGACAGTGAAAACCCAAACACGTCTATCAAAAGGAAGACTGGCTATATATGTTTGGGTGCATTCAAGTTATGGAATACTATGCACCCTTTAAGACAGTTGAAGTCTATCTCTGTTGAAGGGTTTCTGAACTCTTGTTAAGTGAAATAACAGTGCATAGAAATATGATTGCTGCCTAGTTTTCAAAAGTAATATGTGTCTTTATCGCTCTTCCAATTTTTACCTAAATATGAAAAGTTAGGAAACTGAGAAGGTGTTTCCAGTTTTTACTTTTGGGTTGGGGGATGAACTAAGGACCAGGAAATTAAGAGTTATTTTCCATTATTTACTTTATAATTTACTATAAGGTTTAAACATTTTATAATTAGTATATGTAGTAAGATTAACTAAATATAAATAAAGAGATTGTGAATATTGAATATCATTTTTATTCACAAAAGTCTTGAAATCTGTGGTTCTGTTACACAGTAATACATACTTTACTGTTGTCCATAAAAATTGATGTGTGTTATGCATTATTTTTAATTATTAAATGTCCTATAAACCAATTATGAGATTATTAGATTAGGACAATATAAAAGATCATTTTTATGCTTTAAAATTGCTGAATCTAGCATTACCTTCTTATCATTGGAAAGAGAGAATATGTTAAAAAGAGAGATAATATATAATAAATACCAGCCATAATAAACCTTAGGCAGGAAATAAAAGGACAGATGTGTAAGTACAATATGTTTGCTTTTATTTTTTCTCTATTCCTTGGAACGTTTCATTTTTTCATGAATTGGGAAGACATTTTCAAGATTAATAATCATAGAAAATGCTGCCCTATTTTTTAAAAAATATATTAGCAGAAAAAATAAGATTCATAATTTTTTAAAGAATGTGGTCATTAACTACAAAATTTAACACAAAATTAGTTTTTCATAAGAGCCACACAGTAAAAAAATGTAAATAGATACACTATCCTAGAGATCAACTATCTTGGATTTAAACTTTCAATGCATTATATAGTCTGGTCACAGATATATGCTTTCATTAAAATTTAGTGATTACTAAATATTTTATTTGGTAAGTGAGAGTCAAGTACTCAATTTATGAAACTAGAATGATGAAAATATGCAGAGCACTAACGTAAAGGGAAGAGATCCAGTTTCCCTAGAGACACAGTTCTTCCACTGTTTCCGTCAAATGACAAAACAAGACGGAGGCACAATCCCTCCCGTTTCCTTCAAATAATAGAACAAGATGGAATTAGCACTATGTTAAATGATAATATATACTTTGATAGCCACACTCATGCTTTTCTATGGGAAAATACAGTTCTAAAATATAGTAGGCTTACAAAATTATTATTGCCGTACTTATTACTAGGTATGTTTATTGTGTCACAAATTTGATAACATTCATAAATTTGTTTAAAAATAATACAATGAAAAAATTGTTTCTCTCTTAAAATTCAACTGTAAACTGATGATAATATTTGGAAATGGTATGTAGTAAAATATAACAAAATATAAAATTAATGTATATGTATTATCTATCATCTATTTGTATGTCTCTATATGTATATAGGCATATTTATACATAGAACTACACATATATGAGTGATTGTCCTGTTAGAAAATGTGCAAATATTACTTCATTCAGTCCTCTCAAAAATCGTCTGAAATTAGTTATCATTTTCTATTTTGCAGAGGAGCTAACTGATACAGCACATAATATTTTTACAAGATTTTTTACAATTTCAAGAAGTTTACACAGCCAGTATTTGACAGTCACCAGTTTCAAATCTAGTTCTCCTGGTACCACATCAAATACTTTCAACCAAGACACCATACTATTAGTTGTGTTTTATTCTTAGGTAAAAAATTTCAATTACTTTCAGAATTAAGTAGATCATTGGACACTTGTTCACTGTTCACTATGCCTCAATTTAGGTGAATGAAAATGACTGGCTTTTTATAATGACAGTAACAGTAATGACCCTAGTAACAGCAATATGGAAATAATACGACAAACAAAATAATATGGAAAGTAGGCTCAGGCATTTTTCTAAGCTGTTGGCATACGTGAATTTATGTAATTCTCCTATCAACCCATTATTTCTCCGTTTTCCAGGTAAGGCGATGACAGCAGTTTTTGTGGAAGAATCTTGGGGAAGTCGTTTTTGCTTCTTCCAGTACATAAAAGACAAAGTGAGGTCAAGGGGAAGTAGTGGTTTTCAAGAGCCACATACACATTTAGCAGTTTTGCTAATTGAATGTAAAGGATGTACTTACATGTGCCGCTATCTCAGGCACTTGTAGAAACACACACACACATCGATAGTAGGGTCTCAGCTCGAAAATTCTACTGCATGTCTCATAGCAATGTATTTAATGTGTGATACTGTAATGATATAAAATATTGAGAATTTATACCCTGTTGAATTTTGTCACATGTAGTAAAATGAATGTATTTATCAGAGTGATCAAAACACACTTATCTTTAAGCTAAAAAAAACCTAAGTGCATTGAATACTAATATGGCATTTGAGAATTTACATACACACAAATCAAGGGATTCTAAACATATAACTTCTCTCACTCAGCACCATCATTCTATTTCCAGTCTGGCATATTGACATAATAAAGTTAAGTGCAAAGTGATACAACAATACAGCCCTTATGAAAAAAGGGAAATTATGGCTGCTCTGGGACTATCCCTTGCAATTTGCTTATGCAAAAGTAAAAAAAAAAAAAATTGTATCAGAGGTTGGCTGGGATAGGAAGAGTGTTGGCCTTAGATAATTGCTGCCTATAAATAATTATACTTTATTGGAATGTCTTTATTTACATAGGATATATTTAGGTTCTTCATCTTAGTAATACCTTTCAAATAATTAAGTGCTGGTCAACTATTTAAAGAGGAAAGAAACTAATCAAATGCTCTTCAATGACAACATCTAAACAGTGGGGCAATTAGTTTCCAGAAGCACATTGATGAGTAGGGAGTGTTTGTCACTTTGTGTAGTATTTAACAACCCCCAAGCACTCCAGCTTTCTTACCTTGGCAAATGACTAGAAAGATGTACCTTTTTTTTTGTACTCTAACAATGGTTAAATAAATTATAAATATAAATGATATGTGTGTAGCTCGTATAGTTCATATCACAAGGATCACTTTTTTAAAAAATTCTGAGCAAAATATTATTTTCCATGTGGTTTATTTTGAGCAAAAAAAATAACAAAGCTTTCAGAAAGTGGATTAGTAATATGCTTAGGAACTACAATGTCCATAGTATTTAAGAGTGTTCCATATAGGTTGATGCAAAAGTAATTGTGTTTTTTGCCATTAAAATATTGGCAAATAAATAATAATAATTAAGAGAGCCACAAAACGTAAAAGTTTTGTATTAACTGTAAAGTTACAATTTTTTAAAAATCACCAGAAGGTAAGATTCTGTATCATTGAAATATTTTTACTTTTCATCTATTACCTTACGTTAATATTAATTTTTAAAAATGAGTTTGAAAGCTGGAGTTTGAAAATTATTGTTTGTGTTAAATTTGTGTCTTATTTTTATTTATTTTATTGTAAATCTGGTAAAGAGAAAATAGCATTAGAACTAGCATTTGAACCTCTTTTTAGGTTGTAACTCAGCTACTTGTAAGTTGTGTGTCTTTGGGGAAATAGCTGAGCTTCTCTGGGCTACTTAGTTAGTTGTTTGTAGTACCTAGCATAAAGTAGATGCTAAAATGCATTTTTTAAGGAAAAAAAAAACAGAACAAGCTTCTTTTGTGAAGATTATCTTAGGGAAACCATTAGAGAGATGATAACCACAGGAGGTTACTCTTCAAAGGCAGTAGTTGTTACTTTTGGTTATCAGTTTGGAAACAAATCCCTGGAGAAGTCAATAGATCACTAGATAATAAAGTATTTGCAAGAGTACAAAGAACAAAGAAAGTGAAGAGATTTAATGTGAATTTCAAGAAAGCCTGGTAAATTAAGTTTTTATAGAAAGCTTTTCATTTTAAATGAAATGGTGGTCATCCACCTCTTAAACTGATGTCATAAACTTTGCAGCATAAGATGACATAATTCTAGTCACTTTGAATTAGTAGTGCAGTTGGATTACTGTTATTGATGGTTCACATAGGCATAGAACCATTAAGGTGTCAAAAACTGAGAGACTTAATATGACATAATACCAGCCTTTTAAATTTAGATGTTGCTATTAGGTTACATCTCAAGGACTTCCTGTGTAAATATACACAGATGAAAATAAATTTAAAAATTCTTCAAGTTATCTACACAGAAAGATTAAAGCTCTTCAGTGATTTTTCTTTCAAACCTATGATTAAATTTAGTTAAATGAAAAAATATGTCCCGAAATGCATAAAAATGAAGAATAATTTGTAAAGTAGGACCTTTTAAAAAAACTGGGCAAGGCATCGATTAAGGTTTTGTTTTGGGCTAGGGTAGAGCTTTTCTCTCTTGTATTAAGTAAATATGCATACATTTTGCATTAGAGCAAACCTGGTTGGTGGAAGTTCCCCTCCTATTGATTATAAAAAGAAAAATGCAAAATTGAAGTGCATTGTACTTAGATCTACGTAAAAGTGGAAACTGAAAAGGCATACGCAACAATGGAAATTGGAAATCACTGTATTACATGTTGGGGTGATGAGCAACATTCTTCTCCAAATGATCTTCTAATATATTGTTGCATCACTTTTAAAGTGGGAGGAAACTATTGAAGCTGTATATTTATTACTCAGTCATCAGTGATAGTCATAAAGAAAATGACAACTGGTGTCAGTTGCTGATTTCATCTTGCAGTAAATTACGAGATTCTTAATGAGATTTTCTCTTTATTCAAAACAGAAGCAGTGTGTAGTATTTTCTTAAGCTCCATAAAATAGAAATTTTGTGTTACTACAGCTATTTAATTTTTTAAATAAAGGACTCATCATTATGTGTGAGAACAATTTTAGAGCATGTCATTAAAACAAAACAAGAGTAAGATTAGTTGTGTGAAATGTTATAAAATTTTGAATTTTATCACTATTAGATAATTCATCCAGGTAACAAAAAAACACTTGTACACCAAAACCTATTGAAATAAAATAGGTTTTAAAATAAAATATTTAAAAATAAATAAAACAAAAATTAAAATTTAAAATTTAAAAAATCAGCCTAAACATTACAATTATATAATAATATTATAGTATTTAAATATGTCTTTCAGAATACTAGTGTAGTAGAACAGTTATATCAAATGTGTGTGTATGTGTGTGACTGTGTGTTTGTGTAGAGGGTAGAAGCCAATATTTCAATGATATTAGGCTAATTAAATGTTACATACAATGAAAACATTACAGAGAATACAAACATTATTTGTTTTAGCAAATGTGTGAAAAAAATCAAATTGTTATTACTGATATGGAAAATATACTTTGAATTTTTTTAAATTCTAAGGTAGTTTCTGCAGATACCTTTTTTTAAATCAAGTTATTAGAACTATTAATATCTGCTTGTATGTAGTCATTGAATAAAAATTTAAAATTAATAAAGCTAATAACTATAATGATATAAAATAAAGATCATTATGACCTCTGGAAAAACAAATTTATGATGGAAATTACCTATGAAAATCACATATGCAAAAGCTAAATAAGTATGAAATGATATTTTAGGTTTTCTGAGCCATGATTTTTGTCTATTAAAGTAGACAATTAAAGGCAAGTTTGTAGATATCACAGTAAGGAAGCAACATTTTTTAAACTGTTGAAAGACAAATACATTTTTAAGTGATTACTTGCTTCCTATCTCCATTTCAATTACATGTCATAAATTTGTCATAACCCCTTTTTAGCTCTAAACGTGTGTGTGTATGTCTTTACGTGTGTAGGTATCTATTTCTCAAAGTGCTAAATACGTTATTTTGGACACTCTACTAGCAACTTAAAATTCAGTCTGTTTTGGGTGTTCTTTATTATTACTTGAAGTGTCAGAGGAAAATTCACAGAAAGAATCAATTGAATACAAAATATCCAATAAAGTTTCCAATTATAATTTTATAGACTAAATTATAAAATTACACTATTTTATTTGTAACATGGCAAAAAAAAAAATAGTCCATCAAACAAAAATGCTATTAAGGTAAAGCATATTACCCTAGATAGATATGTATTAAATCAGATATAACTCATTTTGAATTATGTCTTGACATTTATTTTAGGATTCATTTATGAAGAAAGAATACATTTAACTTTCTCTTTGCCTTTAATTCAATTTATACCATTTTGGAAAGGCAGAATAACATCTGGAAAAAATATAAAAAATTTCATTTCTTTTACCTAAAGGAATTGCGTATTCTATTCAAATGTACTCCAGGAAAAGAATATATACAAATCAACACATTTATCAAAAACACAATTTACCTTGTATACATTTATCAAAGGATACGTGTTTTATTGTTGACTAAACAAATTTGAGAAATGCACACATTTGGATCCAAATTAGAGAGTCTTGGTGTGTCCCCTGGGTGGATGTGGAGGAGTAGGAGTTTTGTTTCTGTGAGAAAATGAAGTGGTTGTGCAAAATTGCTGCTAAAAAAAAAATGCAAGAATGGGATACTAATGGGAGTGAGTTGCTCTTTTCACTAAAATAGTAAACACTGAATTAAATGTTACTTAGTATGCCTAAAATTTAAAAACTAATGTTCTAGAATCTGGATTCATGCTCCGGTCTATTGAGTCTTATGGGGAGGCCTATCAGCAATCTCTTTACTTAAGGCTTGCGTTCATAATAATCTTCGCCAAGGTATTCTGTGATTTTATGATGGTAATGTGACAATAGCTGCCATTTATTGAGAGTTTTTTATATACCATGTCTCGTTCTAAAATTTTGTATATGTATTCTCAGATAATTCTCAAAATACATGATTATTTTCCCCCATTTTGGAGATGAATAATAAAAACTGAGGTGAAAAGAAATGAAAGACTTTGTCAATTCATATAACTGACTATTAATATAAGCTCAGTAATTCATGATTTCATTTTTTATGATCTTAGCCACTGAGCTTTTCGGCTACTGTAATGATGTTCGCCAGAATCACCAGGGACCTCACATTGTCCGGCGCAAGGCTTGCTGCCAGTGTGTGTTTCCCTTGATCTACGAGGCTGTTTGATAGTTCCCTCCTGAGTACCCAGACTTGGCTTTGTGGCCATTCTCTCTCTCAGTTTCCCTCCAGCCTCTCCTGGTACTGTGTCTCCCACCACTCTACCAGTGCTTCCTCACATTCCTGACGTCTGAACATCTTAAGGCCCCTGGAATCCCACTTGGGAGGTCTTCTGCTTTCTAGCTACCCCAAATCCCTTTAGGCTATCACCTGATTTCATGGTTCCAAGCACCTGCTCCAGGTCGTCACGACCGTGTTTCTATTTCCAGCCCAGGCATCCTGGAACAGCAACTCCCATGGCCTTTTTCATCTCAGTCAATGGCACTTGCAGGTGTTAATTCAAGAAACTTCGTGTCCTCCTTAGCTTCTGTTTTTCTCTAAAACTGCATTCCAATTTTTTATCTTATTTTAATGGTTCTAACATCAACATATATCCATGATCTAGTGTCTTCTCATTACCTCCACTACTCTCCTTGGTCCAAACCACGATGATATTTCACTGCTTATCACTGCAGACTTTTAACCATTCTTTTTACTTTTAATGCAGTCACTTATGACTCTATCCAACACACAGTTTGTCATCTACTTAACAGCGATGGTATTCTTTGAAAGTACTACAACTAGCCAAAGTTATTCCTCCAACTGTACAAAGTTATTCCTCTGACTGTGCAAAGCCCTCTAATAATTTTTTATCTCCTTCATAAGATTCTGACAATGGACATCAATGCTCTAAATAATCTAGGCTCACAGTATCTCTGTAACTCATCCTCCCTCACTCCTCTCCACCTCACTTTCTGTATTCAAGCCACCCAGGCCTCACTGAGGTTCAAGGAACTACAAACCACTCCCACTGCAGCTCCTGTTCACTCCCTAATGCCGCTTCATCCCCACACCCTCAGAGCTCACACACTCCTTCCTTCCTTCTGGAATCAGAAGCCAACATGCCCAATAGCACTTCCCTGAGCATCCTGTATTAGAACACAACCCCTCCTGTTCAATAGCTCCACAACCCTACTTTATTTTCATGTTCAATACTAGTTAATGTGTAATATTCTTTTTTTTTTTTAGGCAGAGTGTTGCTTTGTTACCCAGGCTGGAGTGCTGTGGCATGATCCTGGCTCATTGCAACCTCTGTCTCTGGCTTCAGGCCATTCTCCTGTCTCAGCCTCCAGAGTAGCTGGGACTACAGGTGCACACCATCATGCCCAGCTAATTTTTGTATTTTTAGTAGAGACGGGGTTTCACCATGTTGGCCAGGATGGTCTTGATCTCTTGACCTCGTGATCTGCCTGCCTCAGCCTCCCAAAGTACTCGGATTACAGGTGTGAGTCACTACATCCGGCTAATGCATAATATTCTGTATGTTTATATTTTTTGCATCCCCATTATGAAATGTAAGTAGAATAACAGGAAAGTTATTTGTGTTCTCCCTCTCTCTGTCTCTCTTCCTCTGCTTCCTGAGAACCAAGCATTGTTTCTCACACATATTATGAATTCAGTAAATAATTCTTTGACAAAATTTTGAGCAAAAAGTTTTTTAGAGCTTTAAATCTTAGGCCTTTTATTCAAAATGTACGTCCTTTGTACATTCTTTAATGTATGCCATATTTAAAGCAAATTAACCTATTTTTGGAAATTGTTGTGTTGCTATATGGTAGAGAATGCCATAAAGTTTTAGATGCATATATGTTTTAGACAAATTTTAATTATCCATGGCTTCAGAGAATTTCTGTAGACCATGCTAAATAGTTTTTGCATTTTTCTTCAGAACATCCACCTATGTTATTTTCCTCATACCCCTCACTAGATACCAAATCACAAACACGGCACACAAAAATATATAAAAGATTGCTTAGTTCTCTATGAACACCTCGAAGAACTCTGATGTCTTCCTTCACATGTGTGTGGATCTTTGCAGTGTATTAATAGAGTCAAGCTGCCTTCAGGAGGAACCACTGAACCCATAAAGCCTGAAATATCAAGCTTCACATTTTTCTTCGATATGTATGTCAGTTCACGATTAAGTGCATACTGCACATTTGGTGCTGTGACTTTCTGAATGCATCAATGCAGAGATATATTACTGTGTACAAAAGTAATGAAATAGATTGGAGCAGGTCTCTGAGATAAATGTCAGAAGCTATTATTAACTTCCATTTATGTATTTGTTCAACAAACATTCATTAAATACATATTAAATTCAAGAAAAATTTCTGGCTCCTAAAAATAAGATAGGGTTCAGAAGCTTTGGAATCAACGGAGCCTTTAGAGCAAAAGAAGACACCGATAAATAGGTACCTAGAATGTATGTTATAATAGTGGCGAGGATGTGAATTTTGGCAGCACAGGTTTCCATTTTTGAAACTGAGAATGTCAGAGGCAAAGTTTGAGGGATGAGCAGAGATTCACTGCGTAGAGTCAGAGGAAGGTTTCTCTAGAAGGAGAAGCAGGGATGTGAATGTTTTTATGCAGAAATAATTATGCTGTGTTGGGAACACTGCAAATGATTAAAGAAAGTTGCAATTTGATATTATCAGGGATGTAGTGATAAATTACTGGGAAGGTATGCCCATGTGAAGAGCACTATATGCTTCATAAATGTATTTGTCTTTATTCCAAAGTGAATGAGGAACATTTCAAACCTTTTGAATAGATATGTCAGGCTGCTTTAGCATTGCAGTAAAGACGTATATCAGGGACTGGGTAATTTACAAAGAAAAGAGGTTTAATTGGCTCATGATTCTGCAGGCTGCCCAGAAAACATGAAACGAGCATCTGCTTAGGGTCCAGTGAGGCCTCAGGGAGCTTTTACACACGGTAAAATATGATGAGGGAGCCAGCATATTACACGGCCAGAGCAGGACAGAGAGAGCAAGGGCAGAGTGGCTCACACTTCTAAACAACCAAATCCTTTGAGAATTAGTTCACTGCCATGAGGACTGCACCAGGCCATTCATAAGGGCTCTGCCTTGGCAACCCAGCCAAGCCGTGCCTCCAACACTGGGGATTACATTTGAACCTGAGGCCTGCAAGGAACAAATACCCAAATCATATCTTTCCACTCCTGCGTCCCCACATCTCATGTCCTTCTTACATTGCCAAACACAATCATCTCCTGCCAATAACCCCCAAAAGTCTTAACTCACTTCACCATTAACTGAAAAAAATTTTTTTTTTTTTGAGATGGAGTCTCACTCTGTCACTCAGGCTGGAGTGCAGTGGCATGATCTCGGCTCACCGCAACCTCCGTCTCCTGGGTTCAAGCACGTCTCCTGCCTCAGCCTCCCGAGTAGCTGGCATTACAGGCATGTACCACCATCCCCAGCTAATTTTTGCATTTTTAGTAGAGACAAGATTTCACCATGTTGGCCAGGATGGTCTTGACCTCTTCACCTCATGATCCACCTGCCTTGGCCTCCCAAAGAGCTGGGATTACAGGCATGAGCCACCACTCCTGGCCTAACTCAAAAGTTCTGAATTTCTAGTCCAGGGTCTCTTCTGGAGATGAGTTCCTTCCCCCATGTGACTATAAAATAAAAACCAAGTTGCATACTTCCAAGATACAATGATGTTTTAGGAATTAAGTAAATATGCTCATACCAAAAGAGAGTGGTTCCTGCCTTCAGGAGGAACCACTGAACCCATAAAGCCTGAAATATCAAGCTTCACATTTTTGTGAAATTGGCCAAATGAAAGAGGAAATAAGCCCCACATAATTCTCAAACCAGCAGGGCTGTCATTACATATTAAAACTCCAAAATAATCTCCTTTGACTCTGTGTCCTGCATCCAGGTC
Organism: Cheracebus regulus; assembly: GCA_963574635.1. NCBI lineage: Eukaryota > Metazoa > Chordata > Mammalia > Primates > Pitheciidae > Cheracebus > Cheracebus regulus. The sequence goes on along the minus strand of CAUYQU010007238.1, from coordinate 47,613 downwards.
ACACTGGTGCAAGGAGTGGGTTCCCAAGGCTTTGGGCAGGTCCACTGTGGCTTCGCAGGGTGCTCTAAATGTGTAGCTGCTCCCATGGGCTGGAGTTGAGTGCCTATGACTTTTCTGTGATGAGGTTGCATGCTGCTGTTGGATCTACCATCCTTCAGTCTGGAAGGCAGTGGTCTTTTCCCCACATCTCCACTAGGCAGTGTTCCCGTAGGGGCATTCAATGGGGTTCCAATGCCACATTTCCCCTTGGCACTGCCCTAGTCAAATATCTGTGTAGGGCTCTACCTTTGTGGCAGGCTTCTGCCTGAGCACCCAGGCTTTCTGATACACCTTCTGAAATCTACGTGGAAGCTGCCAAGCCTCCTTTATTCTTGTATTTTGTGCACTAGCAGGCTTAATACCACACTACGTTGAAGCTGACAAGACATATGGATTGCACCCTCTGAAGCAGCAATGTGAGCTGTGCCAGGGGCACCTTGAGCCATGGCTAGAGCTGGAGCAGTGGGGATTGAAAGAGCAGCCACCCTGCACAGCACAGGGCATCAGGGCCCTGAGTCTCACCAGGGAATTATTCTTTCTTTCCAGACCTCTGGGCCCTTCATGGGAGGGTCTGCCTCACAGATTTCTGAAATGCCTTCTGGGCTTTATCCGGTTGTCTTGGCTAGAAGCAACTGGCTCCCTTTTAGTCATACAAATATCTCTAGAGAGTGTTTCCTCCATAGTCGACTTGGATTCTTCCACTAAAACAGGCTTTTATTTTCTAACACATGGCTAGGCTGCAAATTTTCCAAATATTTATGCTCTGCTTCCCTTTTAAATATAAGTACGAACTTTAAGTCATTTATTTGCTCCTGCATCTGAACTTAGGCTGTTAGAAGCAGCCAGATCACTTATGAATGGATTGCTGCTTAGAAATTTCTTCTGCCAGATACCTTCTCATCACTCTTAAGTTTAACCTTCCACAGGATATCCTAGGGCCTGAACCCAATGCAGCCAAGTTCTTTGCTAGGATATAACACGGGTGACCTTCGCTCCATTTCCCAGTAAGTTCCTCATTTCCATCCAAGACCTCATCAGCCTGCCCCTTTACTGTCCACATTTCTATCAGCTTTTGTTTACAGTCACTTAACCTGTTTCTAAGGATCTCCAAACTTTCCCTCATCTTCTTGTCTTTTTTTGAGCCCTCCAAAGTCTTAAGCTTCATTTTAGTCATATGAATGATTGCTGATACCACATGATGGAACTCTTAGTGAGGAGAGGGAGAGCAGGAGACATTGAGAAGTCAGATGATTCCAGAGATTATTATGAAATACCTGCATGGAGGTGGATAAGCTATTGAATGCCATCTGAAGATACAGGCCATGGGTTCTCAACCTATGAAGGTAGACTATCTCCCCGAGAATGTGTGAAGGAATGAGAAGAGCCAAGGGTGAAATACTCAAATATATGTATATAAAAAATAGAGGTTGACAGGAGAATAATTTAAGAAATTGATGGAGAAGATGCAGCCAGGAAAAAGAAAAGGCAAAGCAGGAATTGGTGGGATCATGAAAGCCAGAAAAGGAGGAGCTTAAAAAGGGGGCCCAGGAAACAATCTTCATTGCATGGAGGGTTATGTGGCAGGAAGACTAAGCATACTTCATTGAATTCAGCAAAAGGAAGCCACTGGTTGAATTTTTAGGAGCAGTTTCGGTAAAATAATAGGTGTGCCCCTGGGTGTGGGCTTGAAGGGAAATTGAGGAAATGGAGCAAGAGTGCGCACAACTGCTTCACATTCTATACTTCATCCAGAGAGAGAGAGAGACAGCTAAGGGGGTAGTGGGCAAAGACTTGGTTCTGATGGAAGAGTCATGGAGAGAAAAGAAAGAGACTTAGTGATAAGGAGGAGAGGGTGAAGGATTTCTACTTCATTGAAATTCTGGCAGAGAGTGCAGGGGGAGGAGTGGTGCAAAGTAGAGAAAAGGAAGATTTTGGAAAGTAATCAGTATTTGCAACTGTCATGTGATTGAAGGAAGAAGCTTCCTGAAAATCAATGACAAAAGAATAAAGATGATTTTTAATAAAGGCAAGAGCAAAAACAATTGATAAATAGAATTTTATCAAAACTAAAATCATCTGTTCTTCAAAGACACTATCAAGACAGTAAAATCAGACGCCATAAAATGGGAGAAAATGTTTGGAATTGTGTTTCTGATAAGGGATTTGCATCTAGAATATAGAAAGTACTCTTGGAGCTCAATAATAAAAAGACAAATAATCCAGTTAAAAATAGGTTAATGATCTAAATATACGTTTTTTGAAGGGCAATATACAGATACCAATATTCACATAAAAAGATTTTGGGCATGATTAGGCATCAGGGAAATGCAATCCAAAACCACCACGAGATACTACTTCACAACCAACAGGAAGGCAAGAATAAAAAGAGCCAGGTATAATAAGTACATAACAAAGACGTAGAGAAATTAACCCTCATCTCTGTTGCTGGTTTGAGTGAAATCGTGCAGCCACATTAGCAAACAGTCTGGTAATTCCTGGAATGCTTGAACATAGCATTACCATATAATCAAGAAATGCCATTTTTAATTATATACCCATAAACAATGAAAACATGTACAGTCATGTGTTGCTTAACAATGAGAATATATTCTGAGAAATATTTTGTTAGGAAATTTCATCATTGTATGAATACCATACAGTGCACTTACAAAAACAAGATGGTACAGCTCATGAGAGACCCAGGCTGTATGGCAAAGCCTGCTGCTCCTAAGCGTCAAAGCTGTGCAGCATGTTACTGCAGTAAATACTATAGACAACTGTAACAAAATAGTAAGTATTTGTGTATTGGAACATATTTAAAAATAGAAAAGGTCACTAAAACTATGGTATAAAAGATGAAAAATGCTACACCTGTGTAGGATACTTGTTATAAATGGGGCTTGCAAGACTGGAAGTTGTTCTGTGTGAGTCAGCGAGTGAGTAGTAATTGAATGTGAGGTGTAGGACTTTACTGTACACTACTGTGGACTTTGTAACACTGTACACTTAGGGTACGCCAAACTTATAAAAAAAAAGTAAAAGAAATAGACATTATCTGCCAATTTAAAACATCTAAAAAAATTTAAAAGTTTATAAAGAATAATAAGCTGAAGTTAATTTATTATTGAATAACAAAAAATATTTTTATGAGTTTGGTGTACTTTAAGTTCTGGGATACATGTGCAGAACATGCAGGTTTGTTACATAGGTATTCATGTGCCATGGTGGTTTGCTGCACCCATCAACCCTTCATCTACAGTAGGTATTTTTCATATTGCTTTCCCTCCCCTAGCTCCCACCCCTCTGACAGGCCCTGGTGTGTGATGTTCACCTCCATGTGTCCATGTGTTCTCATTGTTCAACTCCCACTTATGAGTGAGGACGTGCAGTGTTTGGTTTTCTGTTCCTGTGTTAGTTTGAAAACCCTAGAAGACAATCTAGGCAATATCATTCAGGACATCGGCATGGGCAAAGACTTCATGACTAAAACACCAAAAGCAATGGCAACAAAAGCCCAAATTGACAGATAGTATCTAATTAAACAAAATGACTTCTGCATAGTAAAAGAAACTGTAGGTTCCAGCCCTACAGGGTTCTGTGAGCCCCTCCCGGCTGGTGCAGAGACAAGACATTGTAGAACTGAAAGCCACAACACACAGAGATCGAGAAAAGAGAGTTTGGGCCCAGGGGTCCACTGCTACCCAAATCGCTGAGACCAGCAGTGGCCGGGAATGCGTGGACACTCTCAATTTTATTGAGCTGCAAATCTGGGGGCAGGGAAGGTAGGGCATAGGTAGGGCATGGCCTTGGTGGTCTGAGACTAGGGGCAGGGTAAAATAGGGTGTGGCATAGAAGTGGGGGCTCAGGAATATGTGGCACCCAAAGTGAAGTAAGGACCATAATACATCAGCACTTTTTCTATGCTTATCATGAAAGAACTAAAACATTAAGATTATATTACTATTACTGATTATCTTTTCTAAGAAAAAAGGGACCAGCTGCAGAAGCAGAACGTAAGAGTAGACGTGGAACGTGACACAGAAGCACAGCATGGCATGGAGACAGGTAAGCCCCCAGAAGTCTGCGGGTGTACCTGACAGCATCAGGCCTGTGCCAGGGCTCGGAGAAGCAGAGTTTTCCCCTAACTCCTCCGAGGAAGGAGACGTCTCAGCTATTTTGGATGTCTCCTTCCCTAGCTGGCTAAACGCTGCCTGCCACTCAGCCAAGGCGCCCTCCAGCAGCCCTTATGTGGGCTTGACAGAGGGCTTAAAGCATCTTGCCTTACAGTCATTCATTTCACAATGTTGCCCCAGGTTCACACTTACGACCTGAGAGGCATTAGTACAAGAATTAAGATCACGTATGAATAGCTAATAACTGCTACGGTTATATTTCTAGTTACTTTGTTCTTCATTATTTATATGGAAATAGGCTGAGGCTTTTGGCTCCTGCCTCGGCACTTACGAGGTCTTATCTCTACAAGAAACTATCATCAGCGTGAACAGGCAGCCTATAAAATGGGAGAAAATTTTTGCAATCTATCCATATGACAAAGGGCTAATATCTAGAATCTGCAAGGAACACAAACAAATTTACGGGGGCGGGGGGAAACATCAAAAAGCTGGTGAAAGATATGAACACTTCTCAAAAGAAGATATTTATGTGGCCAACAAACATGAAAAAAAGCTCATCATCCCTGGTCATTAGAGAAATGTAAATCAAAACCACACTGAGATACCATCTCAAGCCAGTTAGAATGGCGATCATTAAAAAGGAAACAACAGATGCCGGAGAGGACGTGGAGAAATAGGCATGCTTTTACACTGTTGGTGGGAGTGTAAATTAGTTCAAACACTGTGGAAGACAGTGTGGCAATTCCTCAAGGATCTAGAACCAGAAATACCATTTGAGGCAGCAATCCCATTACTGGGCATATGCCCAAAGGTTTATAAATTATTCTGTAAAGACACATGCACATGTATGTTTACTGCAGCACTGTTTACAATAGCAAAGACTTGAAACCAACCCAAATACCCATCAATGATAGACTGGATAAAGAAAATGTGGCATATATGCACCATGGAATGCAATGCAGCCATAATAACAATGACTCTATGACCATTTCCAGGACATGGAAGAAGCTGGAAACCATTATTCTCCACTATCTTTTAGTTTCCTATAACTTGTGACTCTTTTGTAGTAACACCTTAAAATACTAACACATGCACAGCTGTACAAAAATATTGTCTTTATAGCTTTATTTCACAAGCATTTTTTCTAGATTTAAATTTTATTTTTTAAAAGCATTTCTGTTAAAAGCTAAGACACAAATGCACATTAGCCTGGACTTACACAGGGTCAGAATCATACATATCACTGTCTTCCACCACCAAATACTGTCCCACTAGAAGGTCTTCAGGGACAATTACAGGTGTAGAGCTGTCATATCCTAGGATAACAATGCCTTTTTCTGCAATACTTCCTGAAGAAACTGCCTGAGGTTGTTTTACAGTTAATATTATTTATAAGAAGAACAAATCCATTCTAAAATAACAATGAAAAGCATAATATAGTATATGTATAAACCAGAAACAGTTGTTTATTATTATTGTGTTCTGGATATCATTTTATGTGCTAGACTTCTAATGACTGGCAACATGGTAGATTAGTTTACACCAGCATGACAACACAAGTAACGTGCTACATTACAATGTTACAGAGGCTATGCCATCACTAGACTGTAGGAAATTTTCAGCTCCACTGTAGTCTTATATGACCATCCTTGTATACATAAGTGGTCCATCCTTGACCAAAAGGTTGTTATGCAACACATGACCATAATCACCCAAAAACTGGTACAAAAATGTTTATGGCAACATTATTCAAACTATCCAAAAAGTGGAAACACCCCAGTAAATGAAAGGATAGACAAAATGTGCCATTTCCATACAATGAAATATGATTTAGCCATACCAAGAATGAAGTAGTAATACATGCTGCAGCATGGATGAACCTTGACAATATCCTAAGCAAGATAAGGCAGTTGCAAACCCACGCCGCAAGTCCATGACTCCATTCATAGGAAATGTCCCCAAGAGGGAAATCAACAGAGATGCAAGCAGATGAGTTGTTGTGTAGGCCCTGGAAGGCGGGGGTGGTGAGAGTTTGCCTTGAAAGGATTGGTGGGGGGTGCTTGTAAAGGGTACAGGGCTTCATATTGCAGTGATGAAAAATTTAAAATTGACTGTGGTGAAGGTTTCACATCTGGGAATATACAGAAACACTGGAATTTATACTTTAAATAGGTAAATTGTATATGACTTATATCTCAAGCTGTCAAAAAGAAAATCTCAATAGGGAGGAACTCTACAGAAGACCTGACCAGCAGTCCTGAAAACTGTCAAGGTTGGTCACGAAAAACAAGTAAGGAAACTAGCATAGTCATCGAGGAGCTTAAGGAGAAACTATGTCTAAATTTTACACAGGGTCCTCAGTGGGGTCCTGGAACAGATAAAGGATATTAGGCAAAAATGAAAAGAGTCCTAATAGCATATGGACTCTATAATAAAATGCACCAGTATCGGTCCACGAACCATGCCAGAAATGTATGACACTCATTTAAGATGTGAATAGTGGGGCAATCAGGTGTGAGGTGTATGGAAAGTCTCTGCACAATCTACACAATTTCTCTGTAAATCCAAAAGTGTTCAAAAATTTTGAAAGTTTATTGAAAATGATTTTTTTAAAAATTTGATGTCTTAAAATGTGATGTTAGTGTCATTCTTCAGGATTTAAATATGCAAGATCTGTTGTCTGAAATTGTTTACGCCAATTAATTCTCTTAGAATCATCTTTGAGATTCTAAAGTGCTAAGGATATGGGGCACCACCAAACCCATTATTACTTTAAGCATTAATTAATTTTACATAGGGACCTTAAATTTGCATACAAAAAGATAGTAACTTAGGAGATGGTGGCATTCAGAAACAAGGAAGTAGCTACAAGTTCTCTTTTCAAATCAAGGCTTGGTATACATGCATAGCATGGTGCTGTATTTTGACAAACTTCGCCAATTATCAGAACAAGAATGCTTTTTTAAAAACAAATGTTGTTTCTTCTACTGAGAAATCATTAATGAAATTATGTAATGGACCTTGAAAGAAAATCACTACATAATCTTTTTCTCCCAATGAATAACCTGTTTTAGAAGCACATGGTTTTTAGTTTCCAGTAAGGTTCACTATTATCCCATTTCAAGAATATTTACATAGTTGATAAATATGTATATGCAAATGTATGCTAGACATAGTTTTGCAAACACATTCAACTCTCTAATTTGCTTTCTAACTTAGTTAGAAGATAAGATATCCTTGACCTGGGAAGCAAGATTAAGAATTAGAACAAGATTTTAATCTAAAATGGGACCAACTTCAAGAAAGGAGAAATTTTAAAGTGCTAGGCTAAAAGTCTATGTTGTCATACTTAGCTATTACAATTTCTAGGAGTTGCTGGAGTAGTCACCAAACCTGAGCCTCCTGCAGGGGGTAGAAGGTACCATGAAAAAAATTATGGGAGCCTGCAGCTGGACCAAAACAGCAAGGACAGGTGTGGGAGTTGCTGTCAGGAGGCTGGTCACAGGCCCAGTCAACCAAGTCAGACAGCAGTGCTGCCCAAACCTCAAGGACAAGCCTGGCTGGGCACTGGCTGAGTTAGTGGCGGCTTCAGAAAGACCAGGTTAGCCCTCCCTGCAAGGGAACCCATCTATAAACTCATATGCCCATATCTCCTTACAGGCTATCAGATAGTAAGGTATGAAAGGAAGTGACAAGTTAAAGATCGTACTTGACACATTTCCAGACTTGAAAGTAAGAGCTGTATTTCTTGCATGAGTCAAAAACTAAAAAAAAAAGACCCTGGGCATGTGTTGGTACTTTGCTGCATGTGCTAGTTTTCATACAAAATAGAATGTAGAACAAGAGACAGAGATGAGTGACTCGATGGTCATGTGTAAGTTCTAACCCTGAAATCGTTCATTTGATTTGGGACATAAGACAACAAACACTAAATGGCAAAAGTGCTCATTCTGGAAAAACACAGAAAATTGAGAAGGTGGATGTCGACTATAATGTCTGACTAAGCAAATTCATAGCAGATTCTCTATTCTTTTGTGTGTGTATGCAAAAGAGGCAAAGTTCATATGCTAGCAGTAACCTTGTTAACTGATGAAATCCTCATTAGGTAGTGGGAGAAACTCAGCTACCAATCATATTTAAATATTGGATGTGAATATCAATTGTCTTTAGTGAAACCCTCCCCTGGGACGTGACTCAAGTTGGTCCTGAGAAGCTCCCTGAGCACCAGCGAGCGCTCCCTCTCTGTGCTTTCAGCAAACAGCACATCATTCTCTCCTAGATCCTGACAAAATTTTGCACATCTTACTTTCCTGTCTGTGCTTCTTCAACTCCGAATCCAAAGCACCTAAAATACAGCCTGGCACATAGTAGGAACCCAGTAAATATTGATTATAGAAAGTCCCGGAAACCACATTGACCAAAGTTTAACAGTGGCCAAAATACGTTGTTGAGAAGAATGTGAGTTCAAAATTGGTGAGTTGTCATTCAAATGCTTTGCTGAGTGCACTTGAAGATTATTATTGGTTGATTATTGGTTGATTCAAGTTCTCGACGAGAGCAATGGCTATAGACTGTAAGCAGGGTCATCATGAGTATAGTGTGTGTCGGTGTGGATATGAACCACCTGGCTAGCTAGTGTCTACATCAAGAAAACAATTGGCACATTCATCAGTGTTCATTTTCTAAATAGAAAAGTGTAGTTTTGTTGTGTCTTTATCAAATGCAGTATTGACCAGTACGATAACCAAAATATGTAGTTAAAAATATTTGTGTAATAATTTGTGATACTTCACTTTGCATAAGAAGTAATTTTTGTCAGTGATAATTTTTATATACTAGTACTACTACTTTGGGGAGAATAAAAACACAGATATATAATAAGGAAAATTAAATAGATATTTAGTAGAACTTAATTTCTAAATATCCATGGAGCCTCGGGAGTGAATCTCTAGTGGTAGAAATACTGGCAGTAGTATGTAAAAATGTTTTTTTTAATGCTATAGATCTGATTATTAAGCTTCACGAGCTGCCAAGTTGACTCGTATCATCTGGGAAACATGAAGTTAAGTAAAACTATACTCTTGTCTACCGTGGGATACTGTTAAGCGGATGTAGTTCTGGCGTATCTCTTACCATGTTAAAGTTTTAAAGGCTGGTTTGGATTGTCCTGTGAATGAGGAAACTTTTGTCAGTGAATTTGCCTGGAGAACTGATTAGACTTATCACTGAGATAGTTTTTAGATAATAGTAATTATCATTCTGATTGGTTATTTAGAGTCTAAGACAATAGTGAGTAAATTCTATTTCTTTCTGGTCATAATAAAAAGATAGTTTTTGCATGGATTGTTTAGAAAAGATGCTTATTACAAGGAGTTACAGAAAAAGCAATCTGTGTCCATTTAATGTCGTGCACACCCCTTACGGCTGGCTACTGAATCGCGAGCCAGTCACAGCAGGCAGTCCTGACCTTGAGGCAGCCAAGAGTGCTGACTGAGGCTGTTATGAGCAAAAAGATGGCATTATGCTGAGTAACGAAAAATCGAAAATAAAAGGAGTGGATGAAAGCTGTAGCATCCATATTCAGATCTGTTAATTTCCTATGGGAAGGGCATGAGTTTCTCCCAGTGATCTGCAAAAAAAAAAAAAAAAAAAAAAAGTATCCATAACAAGACTATCTACTGATGCTTGAGGACTTTTAGGTTAACAAAAACACTGAGTCCCAAAATGCTAGTTTTAGTAGGAAATGTAACCTTACTACTTGAAATTACCAGGTGTCTACAATTAACATTTGTTTTCAGTGCTGCATATGGTAGAACTTGACTCATACTTGGTTGAAAAACATATGACTTGTAAACGAAAACCAGTGTCAGATGTTAGATAAACACTGCATGGGCTACTTTTCCCCCTAAAGGATAGAAAGCTGAGGTGTTTAACATGCATGCAGTGACCATAGTCTACGGGCTAACAGCATCCTTCTTAAATGTATCACAGTCTCATTTTTCCTGTGGATTCTCGCGCAGTACACGTTTCTATTACACTCTACCTTAGCTTTTGATCTAACTCCTGTGTACCCAGAACAGAGCTCTCTGGGTGTGGAAGTCATGGCAAGGCTTTGTGGAATTGCAATTGACTCCAAATACAGGGATCACCTCTCCGGTGCTTCCCCTGATTCTATTTTATATTTTATCGGTTTGTTCATTCAACAGATACTTCCCAGAGACATCTTAGGCACGACCTCACTGCATTGTGTTAGACACTGTGTTAAACAGAATAATATTGTCTGCAAGAGTAAATAAAACACATACTAGAGTAACTAGAGGGAAGTTAATAAGGTTCAGGTAGAGTTTCCTACATCCATGGAAAACAGAACTCCTGTCTTGGACAAAGGAAATTTTTCCTGGAAATGGACAGCACTTTTAGATTGGGCCTTTATGATTGTGAAGACTTGGAAGTGCAGAAATGGGGGAGTTAGATTGATTCGTCTTTGCTACTTTGCTTTATAAACACAATTTCTCTCTGTTTCTTTTTTTTTTTTTTCTTGTTGTAATCTCTCAAAATGTACTGTATGGAAAGTCATGAAAACAGTAAAGAGTTCTTAAGGTCTTAATCATCCCTAAGGTATATATTTTAATAAGATATTAAGTTTTGAGCCTCAGGAGTGAATCTCTAGTGGTAGAAATACTAGCACAAATATTAGGCCATAGATGGGGTGTTTTTGGTAAGGGAGACATCATAAACCCACAGAATCATCAGGTGCAGGAAATTGCCCCTTTCCATCTATATAGTGGTATGGAACATTCCTACCCAGGAAGAAGACTGGTAGTGCACCCTTGGGCATGTTTGCTAACTTCCTTGACTCTCAGTTCACACATCCTAACAAATGAATCAGGTTATATTTAGCTCTAAGAGTCTAATTAGCTTCTCTTATTTTAACTTGGCTCAGTTGATATTGGAGTCTTGGAATAGCATGTTAGACGACTATTCAGCAACCTCTGAACACAAAGAAAAGGAGAATCTGCTGATTTTCACATACACTGGTCATCCAGGATTATATAACCTTTAAGATTTATTCCAATTCTACATTTCTGTTGTTCTATTGATAAGACTTTAAGTATTGAAAAAAATATTTAAGAGCTGTGCTACTTTGAGAAAGTGACTCACTGTTTTGAAATTGTTACCATTAAAGTGTAATGTGACTATTAATTTCTGTTTTTCAATTCTGGCATAAGAAATAAGTAATGTTCAAGAAGTCACTTGTTCTAGTAGCATCTAGCTCATAGAATTTTTTTTTTGTTAAAATTTTTATGAGCTCTAGATGCCACTGACCAACAGAGAAGAACACTGCTGAGTGTGGTTTTGCACATAACTGTCCAGCTTCCTTGCAGCAGAGATACATGTGCCTTAGGCTGAATATGGCTTCTACATTGTGACCTTTAGTCCTCACTGTAAGTGAACACTTGCTACAGTTTTGAGTAAGTCATTTCCTCATATTAGCCATCGAATCTGGCAACTTATGAAAGATTACCAAAATTTAGTTTAGAGGATAATTATTATTATAATTGGGCTTGCATTTGAAGCTTTAGAGATCACAAAAGGGGGAAAAAACTAAGAAGAAGGTTTAGTTTAAGCCAAAGTAAAATATTAAAAGTGCATTATTTAATTCTGGTAAATAATTATCCCAACGGAAGGCCAAAATTCAATGCCTTTGGAAGATTCACATTTATATTAAAATAACCTTTGACTTCCCTGGTTCCGTCAATTTCCATACTCAAGTCACCTTTTTACAGTTACAGTTCTTTTCATGTGTATCTGGCTTATCTTTTCAATAATACTGCAAGTTCTAAGGAGGTCTGGATGGCGCCTTACACCTTTTTACATCTCTAATACAGAGTGGTACACATAGGTGATATCCAGGAAATTTACATGTTGATTGAAAAGCATCTCTCTCAAATCCTTAAAAAATTGCTTTTTTCTAGGGTTTCCATATAAATTGAAGGAAGAACAAAATGCATTCAGGACAGTTATAGTCATTGTTTCATAAATAGTTCATTTTCATCAACAGCTCCAACCAGTACCCAGGAGTAGGAGGGAAATAATAAATGTATTTTAAGCTCATGGTTAAGGCGTTTTCTGGTTTTGATCTTAAAGTTTAGGTCCTGAGCTTTTTCTTCTTCTTCTTTTTTTTGAGACGGAGTTTTGCTTTTGTTGCCCGGGCTGGAGTCCAGTGGCACAATCTCAGCTCACTGCAAACTCCACTTCCTGGTTCAAGTGATTCTCCTGCCTCAGCCTTCCAAGTAGCTGGGATCACACACATATGCCACAACCATTGCCTGGCTAATTTTTGTATTTTTTAATAGAGATGGGGTTTCTCCATGTTGGCCAGGCTGGTCTCGAACTGCCGACCTCAGGTGATCCACCCGCCTCGGCCTCCCAAGGTGCTGGAATTACACATGTGAGCCGTTGCGCCCAGCCAGTTCTGAACTTCCATGTGATTATTTTCTTAAATCCCCTATTTAAATTTCAGTGTAATGGGTTGTAGCTATCTTTATGTATGACTCATTATTTTTTATTTTACTTAAGATCATTTAGTGACATGCCCAATGCTATTTCCTTCATTCGTTCATTCATTTAACATTGACTGAGCACCTAAAGTGTTAGGGATTTGTTATATTTTTAGAGTACAAAAGGTAAAGAAGATGTGGTCCCTGCCCTCAAGAAGCTCTGTGGTTCCAAACTGTAGAATAAAGTAGTTCCAAACCAGCATAAATCTGTGATTGTTTTCAATATGTTTAAAAATCTTAAGGCTAATCAATAACCAAAGGCTGCTTTGGCAGAATGAAACATGACATTTCATTTGTTTTTCCTTTATCTAGATATACAACATGATGTATAATATCTGCTTTTGCAAGGAGAGAAGAAGCTCTGACCATTATTTATATATAGATTCAGTAATACAGATGATAATACCCATTGTTTCTGCAGTCGACAAAGGTCCTTTGGAACAGAACATTGGTACTGACAGTGTGGGCCCAGGGAGCTGACTGTGAACGCTCAGTTAAGAGGATATGTTCCTTATCAGTCTAGCCCAGTTCATTCTTTTTAAACTTACATAGTAGCAATATTTGTTTTCACTTTACAGTAGTGGCGTTGATTAAGACAGGCACTCAATACCGAGAATGTATTTTTATTATTAGTGTTAATGGTTGCTTGTAATTCTATACCTAATCCTACCTAGTATAAAGGTCCTGTGCATAAAGATATGGACATTTTAATAGTTTAGTCTGTTAGTGGGCTAAGAGAATCTGAGCCAGTGGTCTTCACAACATAAAAAAGGTGTCTCTTGCAGACACTGAGTAGTAACAGGCAGCTTTTGCAGGATGCGTCACTCAGAAAGTATAGCAATGCTTATTTGGTAATGAAATTCTGTCATGTTAAGTTATATTTTATTATGTTTATTGTATTTCATCATATTTTTTCTCTGCGAAGTTTATTTCAAAAGCTGCTTCTTTAGCAAGTCTCTTACCACTATAAATTTACTATGACTGCATCGAATAAAACAAAAGATCTAACGTGTTATATCACATATGTTTTTAGAACTGACTATAAACTTGAACATATAAGAGGTTAACTAAAATGTTTTCAATATATGTTCAAGATTCAGATTATGTTTAAGTTCAGATTGCTAGCAAGTAATCTAGTTTCATGCAGTTATTATTACATTACAGATAACATTTAACAGCTGTGCCGAATAGAAGGCCACAGGGTAACAGTAACAAAATATCTTAAGGCAGGAACGCTTTCCCTGAAAGGGCTATCTGCTGGCGATGTGAGGGTGGCACAGGAGAGAATCGTAGACATGATCAGGAATGAGTGGCGTGGCCACGGTGCAGGTGCAGGTGCAGGTGATCTGCGTAACAGCCTTCAAGAGTCCACAGCTGGCAGGTGCTCCCGTGGCTTCTAGGTGAGTGGACAGGTTGGCTCTTCCCAAGCCTGGGGATGTATCATGCTGAAGAAAGCCACGGCTGTGAAGTCAGATCCAGGCTTTTGTGCATGTGAGATGAAAGCGCTGGTAAGTTCCACATTCTGCCTTTACACTTGCACACACTAGAAACTTTTGGTCTCAGAGTCTCTGTTGTAGAGTTGCACTGAGGAGAAGCTCAGGAGGTAGTTTGTTTTTTCTCTCTCAGAGCAGGTAGTACTAGGAATTCAAAGATATACATTCGAGCACGCAAACATCAACTTTACTCAGATGATTTTCAAGGATATTTAAAAGGTTTAAATCTGTTGTTTATGCTTTTCTGTGGACGGTTTTTAAAAATTGAGGCTATTAAATATCGTAAGCTGTAATTTATTACCAAAATTGTTCTTATCTTTGACTTTATGAGAAGTGAGTGTTCTGAAATCTGCCTTAGATGTATGCCCAAACATGTGTGAGGAACAGAAGTTCTTGTTAAGTGAATTATTAAGTAGAAAATTGTTATTTCGTCTCTTGTGCTGAACCTTGTTCATTTTAATGGCCTATTCTTCTCCAAGAAGAAATTGCTCCCAGAACCCAGATAAAATTGCAATCCTTAGCTGAGTTAGGATGTTTCAGTGTAAATGTCATTTTAAATGTCTGGCTTTTTTTTTTTTTTTTTTTGGTTCAGAACTAAAAGTATTAAGTAAAACTTGTAAAGTGTTGAGCTAACTGTGTTTTGATACATTGGCATAATTGTGAAGTTTACTGGCTTGGTTGTATGTATTCATTGCATATGCTACCTTATTTCCTGTCCCTTCTGTCTGCTCTAAACAAATAGATGAACGAATGAACAACAGACAATTGGGAGGCTGAAGTTAGGTGGTTTTGTTAAAAGATGGTTTGCAAATTGAGTGACTCTTGATAGAGCGTCCTTCTTTGAACTTGAAAAAGGGAAAGAAAAACGATTTTAGTGAGGACACTCAGCTTTTGAAGAAGCCATGGAGTTAAAGGTGGGACGGTTTCAGAAGACTCAAACACCAGGTCAAAAATACAAAGCAGACAGGCAAGAAACTAATTCCAAAAATTTGTAATGGCAACCACAAATTTGAACGTTAAGAAGGCACAAATAGGTTGAAGTAATTGTTAGAAAAAAAATTATGAATTGCTTAATTTGTCAGAAATTTGTCTTTCATAAAATAAGCTTATGTAAGCTTAGAGCTTAAGTTGTGGGCAGTAGAAAAAAAAGATAGCTACTGGAGATGGAATAAGAGAAACAGGAAGTGTCACATTCGCGTGGAAGCACTTGGTTTGGGAGCCAGCGTCTGTCAACGCCGACTGAACACTGGGTGGGAGGTCCAATTCCCTGCTGCTAGTCTTCATGTGAGCCGATGGCTTGCAATAGAAGAGGCTTGAGAAAGTCTCCTCTGCAATTAAAGCTTTCCTATAAATGCTTCTCATCCCTCCTCTGAGTCTGCAATAGATCTACTGTATTGCAATAGCATGTTTCCATCTGCCAAACCACAAACTGATTGTTTATGAATGTATCCTCAGCATGCCCCCCAACCCCAGTGTAGGCAGGTAAAAGTGAGGTAAATGCTTTGCCCCACCAAGGGAGAGTTATGAGACAGAATCACATTTGTTTGGAGTATCTTCATCAGGAGAGTTTCTTGTTTCCCTTCCCTCCCGTTTGAGCTATGCTTAATTTCCATAGGACCAATATCAGGTTGCAGTCTTGTATTTATTTTTCTGTCTCCAATAATCGATTGCATAGTCTTTGAGGCAGAGCTGCACTTTTAATTTTATCTCCCTGAACATTTATGTTAGCACAGTGACTGGCATCTACTGACACTTTGACACTACCTGCTCAGTCAATAAGTGAATAAAACCCAGAAGGAAGCCCTAAGGAGATCTCAAAGGACTGAAGAGCAGGGAAAATGCTGCACACAAGCAAACTTCCAAAAGTTGCAGAAAGCTGTGTTTTCTTCTTGCTTAAAAAAAAAAAACTTTTAATAATTTTTCTTTATTCTCACTAATTTTTGATACCAGCAAAGCCACTATATCCCTTCATGGTCACCCCATTTACCCTGCCTTGTCTGCAGGTAGCTCACAGAGCTAACGGGACCTGTAGACCAGAGAGAAAGGAGCTTCTGTCCGCTGCTGGCTTCATAGACACTGCCTCAGGGAGTTTTGGTAGATTGTATGATATCCGTCTTTTCAATTTATTTTAAAATTTTTTAAAATTTTGGGGTATTTGGTGTGTATATTTATGGGGTACATGAAATGTTTTGATACAGGCATGGTATATCAAAGCACATCATGGGGAATGTTGTATCCATCCCATCCAGCATTTATCCACTGAGTTACAATCCAATTGTATTCCTGATGTTATTTTAAAATGTACAGTGTTTACTGTCTATAGTCACCCTATTGTGATATCGAACAGTGGGTCTTGTTCATTCTAATTTTTCTTGGTATCTGTTAACCATCTGTACCTCCTCAGGAAGCCCCCTCTCCTTCCCAGCCGCTGGCAACCATACTTGTATTCTCTATGTTCGTGAGTTTAGTTGTTACCATTTTTAGATTCCATAAATACGTAAGAAGTAAAACTGCAAAAGATTATATTTTTGTGTTTGTCTTTCTGTCCCTGGCTTATTTGAGTTAACGCAATGATCTCCAGTTCCATCCATGTTGTTGCAGATGATAGGATCTCATTCTTTTTGTGGGTGAATAGTACTCCATTGTGTATATGTACATTTTCTTTATCATCTGTTGATGGACACTTAGGTTGCTTCCAAATCTCTGCTATTGTAAACAGTGTGGCAACAAACACAGAAGTGCAGACATCCCTTGATAAACAGGTTTCATTTTTTTTTGTGGGGGGGGATTATACCCAACCGTGGGATTACTGGACCATACAGTAGCTCCACGTTTAGTTTTTTGAGGAACCTCCAAACTGTTCTCCAAAGTGGCTGTGCTAAATTACATTCCCATCAATAGTATGTAAGGGTGTCATTTTCTCCACACCCTCACCAGCATTTGCTACTGTCTTTCCAATTTAGACATCACATCCCTTGGATCTGTTAGGAATGAAATTGCTTACTGAGGCCCTCATTAACTACCACTTCTTTATGTCCCAGAGCCCTGTCTTCTGAGTGGTCTCTTAGGAAAAAAAAAAACAAAAAAACAAAGGACATCCATGCTACAGGGAATTTCCTTTCAACAGCCAGGAGGCTTCTTTAGTTATAACTCTATACAGTGGCAACCATGGCCTCAGACGGAGTCTGAGTTGGCTCCCAGCGCTGGGCTCACTTCTTTGGAGACAGCGTCTATTTTTATACTTGGCTGAAAGGAACACAGGACCTGACAACATCAGTGTTTCCACGCGTGAATCAAGACCCCTGTGGAGACATATACGTTGATATCTGGGGGATGAGAACTCGTGACTCCTTTGCTCCAAGATAGAAAGGTGGGAGCAAAGAGATGAGCAAATAGCTGTAGAATTTCAAAGCATCATTAAGTAATGACTGCCTTTTGAGAGTAAGAACAAAAGCAGAGTATACAGCTTGCACTGCATACTAATCAAAATTTATTCATAAAGTTCAAGTTCAAACCTCACTGTGTCTAAATATTTTCATTATTTATTACAATTAGCATATGCATGATTCATGTTACCTGTCTCCCTTATTCAAAAGCACCTGTCCTGTGGAATAGCACTTAAGGAGAATGTGGACAAATCTCTCCCCCTTGCTGGTGATAGCAATCCCAGCTGAGTCAGCAGTGTCTGTCAGCAAGATGTGGCATGGCCCCACGTAGAAATGTTCATAAGGCTTGGGAATGGTGCACTGCTAAAGTGTATTAATTAACATCTAAGAGCCAGAAGGTAGTGAAAATTAGTCTTCATGTTATAATTTGAAAAATGAGTCATGGTAGTTAATTAACCTATCTAATACCTCAAGGTAAATGAATGCCTGAATCAATTCACAATTAACAATTTAAATAACCGAAGTTTTAAAGTAGCCTTATAAAACCTATATTTAAAATGGGAAAGCTGAAAGCTCTGACAGTTGATCTTTTCTTGCATTACTTGTATATATCCTTTACTCTATACTGTGAACTCATTTGAAGGCAGGAACCATCTCTATTTATTTTTCACGTCCTAGTTGGAATCTGGTAGGATATTTTACGCTAGAAGTCACCTAATTCATTCTCAAAATATAAATTAGATTTCCTTCCTTTGTACTTATAATCCGTACTTACATTTCCAAAAAGAGAAAAAGAGGCAGCATTTGAATCAACCAACACTTAGTGACCATGGTAGTTGGCTTGATGTGCAAATGTTCGCATGTCTGGATGTTTCATGAGATATAATGCTGTTAAGAATTAATCATTTTTGCAGCGCAGTACCTAGCACTGTGTCTACCACCTGAGAGATATTTGATTGATGTTGAACTAAAATACACTGGCCACAATCATTGTGGCAAATAAAAGAAAAATGTTACATGCAAACTCACCAATGTTTATTGTCATTAATTACCTGAGCCATTCAGGTTACTCATATGCAAAATATGGATGATAAAATATTGTGTTAGGATAATTCCAAAATCTCTGTGTCCTAGCTTAACCACCCTCAGATAGCTGACTCCACTGGATTTGTGTACGTCAGTGTTTCATAGGCCTCTCAAATTCAGTATGTATAAGAATTTACTATCTCTCTCCCTTTAGTTTGAAAATTGTGAGTTTTACCTCTTGTTTGTTTATTTTTGCTAATGGTCAAATCCTATGCTCAACTTTTAAATTACTCATCTTAGAATCTTCCCAGAATATTAGCTCTTTGCCTTGACCTTCCTATCAATAAATGCCTATTGATTGCGCTTGACTTCAATTCCTACCTTCTTGGTCCATCTTGCACAGTGTCTAGAGTTGCCTTCTTAATAATAAATGATTCCCAGGTTTCTATTATCTACAGGGCAATGACCAAATGTTTTTGTCATATAAGAAATTTCATCATTAGTTCCCCTAATACTGTTTTCTTTTTCTAATTTTATGCTACCTAGCTACTTCCTCTGCCGTTCTTTATTCCTGGATCATGTTGTTCTCATTCTTTTTGAACTCATATTACTTTGTTCTTCCCTTCTATTGCTTGTTTTCAGAAAGCTCATCCTTGTCTTCTTCATGTGTTGATCCCTTACAGATCAGCTCAAAATTCACTGCCTGTGTAAAAGTTCCTGTGAATCCATAGGCATGTACTTTCTCAATATCTTTGCATTTTCTCATGACATTGTTAGGACTCACACCTATATTGCTTGTATCTCTCCTAACTTGTATCTTCCCACAGATGATGCGTTCTTACCACCAGGTAAATCTTATCTGTTTTTCTCTTCCCAATATGTAACATGTAGCACATAAATGGTACTAGGTAGATGTTTGACGTCCCACCTTCTAACCATTTTTTCTTCCCTCTCTTTATCACATCCAAATATGTATTGTCTTCTAAAATTACAGATTTAGACCTGACATAACACATCCTTGTTTCATCTGCATGAATTAAGTGTTTCATAGTTTAGACATTGTTTTATTTCAATCATGTAACAGGAAACAAAAGGAATTCATTTGAACATATCTAGGAGTCCAGTATTAAAATTATGTTGCTGATGGTGGCACCTACTGGCTGTGTGCGATATTGCATCCCGGACCTATTTTTATAAAAATTGGTTCCCATGACATACTCTTCAGGGTGGTAAGGTAGCGAAGAATAGTCAGGGGCCACTATGGAATAAAGGAGGGGGCTGGTGTGTCAGGGGAGGGACCTCAGAGTTGTTTTTACTGGCCACCAATCCAAATGACATTCACTGTTTGTTATTTACAACCTTCACTAGAGTACAGAGCTAGCCAATATAGTCAACTTGCAATCAATTGGAAGTTTCCATCTTACTCAGCTGATCTGTCCTTCCTTGGGATCATATCCTAAGACAATCAATAGAAGTCAGTGTATATCAGGAGTTTCCACTCTGGTGGAAGAGTCACCCTCCTTCCACCAGATGTTCAGTGCAGGCAGCACTCTACCTAACTGCTGCAGGGATATGATATCAGCATAGAAAGTCCTTGCTTTCAAAACTGCTGTGCTCCTTTTGGAATATAACAGTTCGCATAGTATAATAACTCATCTACTTAACAGCAACAGTTAGCGGGCGATATGGTTTGGCTCTATGTCCCCACCCAAATCTCATGTTGAATTGAGATCTCCAGTGTTGAGGGTGGGGCCTGGTGGAGGTGACTGGGTCATGGGGGCGGAGTTCCCCCTTGCCGTTGTTGTGACAGTGAGTTCTCACGAGAGCTGGTTGTTTGAAAGTGTGTAGCATTTCCCCCTTTGCTGTCTCCTCCTCCTGCTGCCATGTGAAGACGTGCTTTCTTTGCATTCACACTTCCACCATGATTGTAAGTTTCCTGAAGCCTCCCGTCCATACCTCCTCTACAGCCTGTGGAACTGTGAGTCAATGTATCCTCTGTTCTTTGTAAATTACCCGGTGTCACACAGTTTTTTTAATGGACTAATATGGTATCAATTTCACTCTCAGAATGAGGAATATGTGAAAACTCACATACAGATTTAAATCCAAGTTAGAATTGGAAAGTGGTGTATACTTTCCACCTAAGATGTTCTCATGTATGCTCTTGAAGTGATGAAGCACAGTCCATTTATTTTAAATCAGAAACGGTGACCCAGGTGGGCCAGGAATTTCTTTGAAGAAATTAGACTCGTGCCTTTAGAAGCAAGGGAACTAAAAGTAGAGTGCTTGAGCTTCATTTCTGAGCTTTCTGATGTCTAGCAATTCTAACACACCCCCACACACATGCTTTAATCATAGGGGTCGAGATCACTGACCCTCAGGACAGAGGTCTGGGTCCTTTGGGTCCACTTTTTAATAGTTATGAGTTGGTCCAATCAGTAATCTCTCTCCACTTTAATTCCTTAACAACTAAATGGGAATCATTGTTGCATTTGCCTGAGATTTTTGTTATGAGAAATATATGATGAAATATATTTGAAGCATTTAGCAGGTATATTTGACACATACTATAATCTCAATAAGTGTCAGTTATGAATAATTTTAACTGCAAGCAGACAACAGATCATTTCCATAAAACCTTACAAACCTCCTCCCTCCGTGTTTCAGCTCACACAGTTCCTTCCGCCTGGAGAAGTCCCCTTACATATTTACATGAACCATTTCTTTTTCCCTGGCCACAGCACTTCTTCTCCAAAGTCTTCCTGATGACCTTGGCAGGTGTTGATGTCCAGCATATTTTGCTGTAATGTGTGATGCTCACTGCCACTGTAGCACATCACCCAGGCACTGCAGCTCCCTAAGAATCTGCCCATCTGCTCATGTGCTCTAAAGACTGGACATCTGAGGAGCAACTAGAACCACAACCTTCCATTATGGCTAATAAATACTGTCTCCTGTCCCCATCGAAATCCCAGCTCCTCACCTCTCAAACCCTCCCACACTCAGGGTGTTCCATGCATGTTTGCTGATGTATGTGAGTGTAATTAAAATACAGAAAAGCAGAGACACATACCAGTTCAGTGAGCAGGACATTAAAGGTTTTTGAAGAGATGGGTCAACACGCTTTCATTGGTTCTGGTTTGGTTGTAAGGTAACATCTGGAATCGCTTGGAGGAAGCTCCTTCTGAAAGTGACTTTGTGCTCAGTGGGAATTTGGAGTTTCCCTCACTTTTTCTGATCCCAGACAAGCAGTATAAATCTCAAAGTTCCCAGCTTTCAAGGGAGTGTGTCTGCTTGTGTCGGCTGGTTCTTCATCCTCAGTCTTGCATGTTCCAAATGTGGCACGCAGTGTGCTTTGTCTGTGAGTGTCTGGGGAGGGGGCGGGAGATGGTGGTCCCTGCAGGGCACCTGCTGCAGTGATCTCCCTAAAGTTATATGGATTGGACTGGAACCCCAAGGCCAGGCAAAGGCATGTATTTCCAAATGTCTAGCGAATATTGACCATTTAATTGAAGTATGAACAAAAATCAGAGAATCATCATTCTGTGACCTTTCCAATGAAGAAGAAAGGGGAGTATCACCAGGTGCCTGTGGAGTCAGGCAAACCTTGGCATGACATTTTGTAAATGGTCCTTAATTCCTTGGAGACTTGTTTTCTTCTGACATTTAAAAAAAAAAAAATAGGACAATGCTATAAGCAGCATCTTGACAAAAGTGGATAAGATGATAGTGTAAAATGCTTGGCTCATAGTAAGTGCTCCAGATTTCATATTGATATTTGTAGATACTCCATAAATGACAGCAGTTTTGTCCTTTGTTATTGTTTTATTAATAAGAATAAGGATGCTAATTATAAGGTGTTGTGGCAATTGCTGAAGCACCGAAAAGACAATGTGAACCAAAGTGAAAGACTCCCAGTGGAACTCTTATTTCCCAGTCAAACTTACACTCTGCTCTTGTAATTCTCCCTCTCTTTTTGTCAGGTGTGGAAAATGAAAGAACGTCTGCCAATAGTTGCATTTTTGAGATTCTAGATTATTTGTCTATTGAATAATGGATGATTTAATGAAGTTTTTACAGTTTCTCTTTTTTCCTAAGGCATAGGTAAAATGGAAAAAAAAAAACTCTCCCACTTTTTGACTTTGCATGGTTGGAGTTGAAGTAAGGTGCAGATCATCCTGTTATTCACCAACTGCTTTGTGCAGCCCTTAAAATGAAGGGCCTCTAAATGCCTCGTTGATTAGCTGTTCTTTTTCTTCAGGCAGCAAATAATTTCTGAGTAACGTAAGAAGGAAGTTCACTGAAAGTTCATTAGACTGTCTTCTAGAGGCATCATCTTAATTCCCCCCCGCCCCCCAGAATTTCTTCACTTACCTGATTTCTGTTTCTTTTATTTCCCTGCTCATTCCACATTAATCTCAGAGTAGGCTGTACTTGACTCTGGAATGACCCATGCTTATATTTCTTAGAATCCGATGGTTCCAATTAAGCCAAGATTCAAGGACACAAGATTGCAATACAGTGTTGCCATTGGCATTGGTTGGCATTAAGTGTTTTCTTCTCTGTGACTTCTTAGCAATATATAACTATCACAATTAAGTCATAATTGTTCTTTGTATCTGTATTTACGTATGTCTGTCATCTATCTAATTTGTAATGGCTTATGGAACGCCATTGTCAAAGGCAGTAGCTTCTTGATTCTTGCGTGATGAGAAGCTAGTGAAAGGCCCTAAGTCATTATTTGAAAGCATAAATGTCCCCACAAATATATAACTTCAGTTATTCTCCATTGTTTTATACATAAGTGTTATTCTTTCGCAGCAATCAGTTATCTCTAATGTGTCAAGAATCTTGGTAGATGCTGGCTGTGAGAAATGTAGGAAAAGGAAAGGAAATAGCAACTTTATGGGTCTTTACTTTTCCAAGCTTGAATTCATTTGTGTAAACAAGCACTTTTTCTGTAAATTAGAAGCACTTTTTCTCGTTCACAATCCCATTGGTGTAAACAAGACTTCTTTTATACTACTAGATTTCTCAGGACTGACTCAGGGCCTTTGTAGAACTGAGTTTTCTGGAATGTAGCTCTTCAGTACCTGGGGATCCCTGGACTAGGCAGAGCATGCACAGGAATAAGTCCTTGTGATCAGTGCCATAGGAAAGGACACGCAGTTCAACATGGGAGCATGGAAAGAGAGGCTGTCAGATATGTTTGTAAGCAAATTTATTTTGTGTGAGTTTTCTTTCTACTTTAGGTCTCTACACAGGGCAATGATGGCATTACCTGTAAGGACCCATTCAAGGTAAACTTTGTACCACTCTGACCAGCCCCTTGTCTCTAAGGTAAAGCCATCTCACTGTCTGCTTCTTGGTGTAGACCATCAACTGGGGGTTTGAAACAGCTGCATAAATGTGAGTTTCTTTCTTTTTTTTCTTTTCTTTTTTTTTTTTTTTTAGAGACAGGGTCTCACTCTGCCATCCAAGTTGAAGTGGAGAGGTGCAAACATCTTACTGAAGCCTTGACATCCTAGAATTAAGCAATCCTCCCACCTCAGTCTGCTGAGTAGTTGGGACCACAGGCATCTCCACGATTCCTAGCTAATTGTTTAAAATTTTTTGTACAGTTGAGGTTGCTGTGTTGCCCAGACTGCTCTTGAACTCCTGGGCTCAAGAGATCCTCCACCTCGGCCTCTCAAAGTGCTGGGATTACAGGCACTAGCTACTGGATCTGGCCTTAAATGTTAACTTCTACTGCTGAGTTGAGATGTTCAGCAGTAAAAGGTATGACTAAGCCATCTTTGTATCCCTATCTTGTTATCTTTTAGCAAGGAGTGTTGCCCATTATAGATATGTAATATATGGGTGTTGATTAAATGAAGAAATGGATTAATATACTAGTTTGATGGGATAAAGCTTATGACTGAATACTGTCAAACTCTTTAACTGAAAAATAAATATTAAAATGGTCATTGATGTTTTAAAATTCTTATCTAAACAAGTTGAGCCATCTTTGTTAGAAGATTGAAAGGAGAAATTATATTGACTGTGGAATTGCAACAGGCAGGATCAATTATAAACCAAAAGCACTGAAACAGATATTTTAACCATTAGTCACCCTTTTGTTCAGTGCAAAACCTTAGTGGAGAAAAGTGACCTATTATCATTATTTTCAATATCATAATATGTCTCTAATAATAATTAGCAGTGCAGTTTTGATAAATCATCATGTGTCAGGTTACTATTATAGGAATTACTAGCTCTGTGGTTTGGGGATGGTTAACCTTTTTGAACACATAAGTACTGGGTTGTAGATGTGGAGTGCATATTTGTGCTTATTCTGATGAAGGTACTCTTGGGCAGTTTTGACCTATAATCTCTGCAATTCTTCACAACAATACTTCTGGGCTCATCTCATTTTAAGGACAAGGAAACTGAGGCATGAGGAACATAGGTAATTTACCCCCAAACTGTAAAAGTGGTAGAGTTAGGATTTTTTTTTTTGGATGGAGTTTCACTCTGTTGCCCAGGCTGGAGTGCAGTGGCATGATATTGGCTCACTGCAACCTCCACCTCTCAGAGTCAGGTGATTCTTCTGCCTCAGCCTCCTGAGTAGCTGAGATTAGAGGCAAGCACTGCCACACCCATATAATTTTTGTATTTTTAATATAGACGGGGTTTCACCGTGTTGGTCAGCCTGGTCTCAAACCCCTGACCTCGTGATCCGCCCAACTCCTCCTCCCAAAGAGTTAGGATTTTAAGTCATGCCAGCTTGACTTTTGTACACCTGTGTTCTTATCAACATATATTGCCAAAGCATGCCAAGTAATGCTCTCAGTTTTAAAGAAAGGGGTTCCAGATGAGAAGTTTCGATGAAAAGGTGGGTGGTAGGCAGAACGGTCCAGATTTTGTGGCATAGCACAGGAAGGCACAGGGTGGCTCAGGGAATGACGGGCCAACAGGTGTCTGGGGATCTTTTCCCAGGACACTCAGAAAATTGCAGAAGCTTCCTGAGTTTGGCTGAGAGAAGATTAGGTGTCAACTCCCCTGCTTTGCATGATTATGTCATCAAATAACTCAGCGAAGTCATTGTGTTCTTCTGTATCTGGGTCAACAACTGGGCTTATACTATCTTATTTTATTGTGGGTATAAGAAAAGCCAGCACATTTGTTGACATAATTTTCCTTGAAGTTAACAGAAGTACTAAGTACATGGAATATATCTTTTCACATAATGATACTGGCTTAGCATGTAGAATATTAAATGACAATAGTATGGCTTTGAAAACACTTAAATGAGGTCTGTATTCATGGCTGGAAGTGAATTACCTCATGGGATAAGTTGCAGTGTTGGAAAATCAACTTTGTATACCTTTGTCAAAAAAGACTGAAGAATATTTAACTCGTACAAAAAAAAATCCACTATGCTTCTTTTGATGGTAGCTGATTAAATATATAACATGCATTTTACAATACAATGTTTATTACTATGTGATTGTTAAAATTCTGTATTTCAGTCACCATAGTTTTGAAACTCATAAATGAACATTGGATTTGATATTTTTCATTGTGTTTCAAACAGTTGCTTAAAGAACAGAAAGATTAAATAGTAAAGGACAAATAAACCAAGAATTTGAACAGGTTGTACCTGTAGATTACAATGTTTTCCAGGGGTGTGAGTAGGAGCTGATTTTCAATCTCTAATTAAACCCGTCGGGGGAAAATAACAGTAAAGTAAAACACATTCTCTGTAGATCTGCAAATAATTCAAACAAACTTACTCAATGGATGTTTTTCACCAAATCAGAGTAAAAATTTCGAGAAGCTGAGAATTTCTAAAGACTTACCTATTCAATCTTTCTGAGACACGAGCTCCTCAAATAAAATGGGGGCTATATAATCATTGATAAATAAGCCTTGTTTCAAAAACAATGTTCCCAAGAAACTTGGTGGAAAATTTTAGAATATTTTGAAAAATATTCAGTTCGTCTTAAGTGCATTTTATTTTGATTTGCTGAAGAGGTTTCTGCAAAGAAAAGAGAATTTCCATAGAGCTTTTCTCTTCATCGGGAAAGCTTTGAAGCTGAGGAAGGTATCTTGAGCAGCAATTGCTCTTGGTGTGTATTAGTCTGCTCTTCTAGCTTTAGAGTTAAGATAAAATGAAACCCATTCTGGTCTTTCTGCTTGGAACATGAGTAATGAAGTAAAAATTAATCCTTAAATTCATTTGGATTATAAAAATAACTGTGAAAATAATAAAGGCAGATAAATTCTAAGGTTTTCAGTTATAGTAATTGCATGGCAATGAAAATTTTGCTAGTATACCTATTTTGTTTGTTTTAATTATTCTAGCTGATTAATTCTGCTTCACACCTGACGACAAGGGCATTGCCAGAACACAGACTTAATTGTTTCCCTGTTCTTAGTCTGCTAGGAATGCGTGGATACAAACATATAAATGTGGCCAATGGACGATAGCCCAGCAATTTAATTTCCTTTCTCACTGTCATATTGAGGTGTGTAGAGAGCACAAACTTAAAATCAGTGGTCAGTTGTAAGCCAGCACTGGATATGTGCTCAGATCTTGAGGCGAGTTACAGAGACTCTCTAAGTCTTGTTTTCTTCTCTGTCAGCTGGCATTAGTAGCATAAAGGTCAGAGAGTCCTAAGATTTGGCAAAAGTACATTCAGCATGTACTTGGAGCATGGCAGAGTCAGCCCCTATGTTTTAAGCAGAACTGTGTCTCCAGCTAGGTTATGGGGCATGAGGGTCTCAAAAGGCACAGCAGAGGGAAAGGAGCTTAGAATTAGTGGGAAGGAAAGCTATACACCAGACGGTAAGGTACAGTCACCTGGAGAAATTTCTCCCAAGTTAAATCCTTTTTGCTCTGCAACCCCTGGTGGTGGACATCCCAACTGCCCCAACTTGATCACTACACATTATATACATGTAACAGAATTTTCATGTACCTCATACATTTGTATAAATAAAACAAAATAAAGCCAAACCAAAGAAACTAAAAACATTTCTGCTTCTGTGACTAGCTTACTTTAGCTAACATGATGCTCTCCAGGCTCATCCATGCTGTGGCATATGCAGGACTGCTTCTTTTTAAAAGCTGAATAGTATGTCATTACACACACACACACACACACACACACACACACACACACACACACACACGTGTGTACATGTCACATTTTCTATATCTGCTCCTCTGTGAATGGATATTTGGGTTGCTTTCATGTCTTGGCTATTTTGAATAAGGCAACAATGAACACTGGGGTACTAATATCTCTGCAAGATCCCGATTTGAATTCTGTTGACTATATACCCAGAACTGATATTTCTGAATCATATGGTAATTCAGTTGTTAATTTTTGAGGAACCTCCGTATTGCTTTTCATAATGGCTGCCCTGTTTCACATTCGCATGGATAGTGCAAAAGGGTTCTAATTTCTCCCCATCCTTCCCAATACATATTCTTTTTTTTTTTTTTAATTACTCATCCTAAAAGATCTAAGGTGATATCTCACTGTGCTTTTTGAGCTGCACTTTCTTGGTTCTCCATGACACTGACAACCTTTTCACAAGCTTATTGCCCAGTTGTATGTCTTTTTCAGAGAAATTATTCAAGACTTTTGCCCATTTTGTAACTGGATCGTGGGATTTCTTTTTCTTTTGTGCGTTTGATTTGTAGAAGTTTCCTGTATATCTTGGATATTAACCCCTTACCAGATATATGGCTTGCAGATATTTTCTCCCATTCCGTAGGTTGCCTTTTCACTTGATTGTTTCCTTTGCTGTGCAGAAGCTTTTTAGTTTGGTGGAGTCTCACATGTCTCTTTTTCTTTTGTTGTCTGTGCTTTTTGGTCCCGTTTGTATGAAGTATCTAAGACAGTCACACACATATAAGCAGAAAGTAGAATTGTGGTTGCCAGGAGCCAGGGGAAGGAAAAATGGTGAGATGTTTCAAGGGGTATGAAGTTTCAGCCATACAAACTGAGTTAGGTATAGAGAACACTGCTCCACACTGTGTCTAGAGTCACCGTCACTGCCTTGTATGCTGAATAACTTGGAAAGAGAATAGATTTCAAAGTCAACGTTCTTAGCACACACAAGAAAAGGTGGTCTGTGCAGGATAAAGCACTGAGAACTGATAGTTACTTCCTTGAGTGGGGTGACTGTTGTGGGTGTATGCATCTTTCAGATGCCTCCAAGTATATACATTAAACACGTGCAGCATTTTGCATATTGACTACATCTCTTTAAAAATAGCAAATACATCACACTTACCCCACCTTTTCAAGTAGAAAATTGTTGAAATCTAGAATTACACACCTTGATTTGTATTGTTCATCAATTTATAAATGTATGCAAAATTAAAAATGGGAGAGAATAAACTGCCAAGATGTTTGACTTGAAAAAGGATAAAACCTGAAGTGTCGTAAACATGGCAGGATATTCAACTTCTCTCACTTTTGAAAGATACTCTTTGATTGCTTCTACTTTCATTCCCCAGAAATGTCTTGGCTTTACATTAGCATTTATGTGGCAGTAACAGCCCATTACCCTGTGGCCACATTCTGTTACAATGACATTATTTCACTTGGAGATACTGATTGTTTCTTAAATATAGGCTATATACCTGGTCATTTCCTCTAAGTACATTAAAATACTAATTATTACTCTTGTTAGCTTTTGTCTTTTAGTGACATGTTCCAGCAGTGTTATTCCAAGTAATGCCATGATGTCTGCAGTTATTTCAGTGGACAAAAATGTGTAAGCAGAAATTGTCACTTTTGTTATGAGATTCCTTTTACTGGGAGTATTTGTGCACATGCACACATGCACACACACACACACACACACACACACACACACAGACCTCAACTAATTCCTTTGAAATTCAAAGACTGCTTTGTTTGAGCTGTTTCCATGGTATAATTATTAATAGAACTTTCTTTTATTCCCAAAATATTTTAATTGGGACTACTCTATTTAAAAACCATTGTATCCCTTTAAACAAGAAAAATATACTTTAATTACACAATTTTTCTACCTGGAACCACATGTTAGCATAGAGGTCTCAGGGACTTAATCATTCTTCACATTAAATTAAAACTCAGCATATCATTCATAGTTTCATCCACTATCTACCCCACAACCCAATAACAAGAAGTATTATTTCAAATTGATATGTACCCAAGAAAAAGTTATTTACCTATAGTCTTGCTGACATCTCTAGCTCTCTTTCTTGGCCCATCTAGACCCCATTAGATATCATAGGTAGAGAATGTATTAAACTCCCTCATCCAAATATATATATCTGCAAGCATCAATTGTATTTCCCCATTTCCTTACATATATGTAAAAGAGTGTGTGTGTCTGTGTGCATGGATGTATATGTGTGTGCATGTATATGTGTGTGCATGGGTGTGTATGTGTATGCATGTATGTATGTGGGTGCATGCGTGTGTATGTGTGCACTTAAATTTGTGCTATATTCTCCACTTAGCACGCTGTTTCCTCTTTCTTCTCTTGTTAAGTGTCTATTTATCTCTCAAACTTCGGTAGTAAGCCCTCTTTTTATTCTCTCAAGCCTCATTTATCTTCAACCTCTGTAAGCCTCCCTTTCTCCCCCACCCACCATTCCATGAGACACGTTTGCACATACACACTGCCAATCCCACACACTGGCTAAATTTCTCAACTCATTTCACCTCTGTAGTATCCATGTTGCATTGTATTAATTCTCATCATAAAGAATTGTTTATATGTCAGTGCTGTGATTATTGCTATTATTATTATTTCTAAAGGCTATGTGTAGTAGGAGATCGATGTATATTTTTTGAGTGGACAAAGCTCATCCATGCTGTGTGTACTGGGCAGGTATACTACAAAGGCTAAGACTTAGTGAGCTTTCACTATGGATCAGGTGCATTGCGAGTGACTTTACATACGTTATTCTATTGAATTCTTAGTTTCCTTAAGTGCCCCATTTTACCAGTGAGGAAACAAACTAAGGTCATGTAGCTGAGAAGTAAGAAAATTTAATGAACTACTTTGATTTTTTTTCAAAGTCATACTTGTAGAGTGTAATTGTAAATGTAATACATTTTAAAAACTAAGTCATCATAAAACTAAAATTTGAAAAGAAGAATTAGGATTTAATTTTGTTTAATTCCAAGAGTTTCAACATTGGAAAACACAAGCATAATAATTAGATGATTAAAGAGTTTAGACATTTGTATTAAACCTAATAAGAACTGAGGCTTAAACAGATCTGGCATGAACCAGCAGTTGTTATGATTGCTGCATAAGTATCCAGTAGCTTCAATGTGACACCAGTATATTCATGCTCTATCAAGACATCACTTAAAATGGATTTAGTGGACAGAGGGGCAAAAATGCATTTCACAGACACAGTGGTGGAATTAGATCTGGATATGGTGAAATATAATTAATTACTGGAGTTCCCAAATGGTTGCTAGATGGGATCATCAGAGGCAATGTCAGAATAAATTAATTATCAAAACAAAATATTAGTTATAGAAGGTACACAGTGCATTTCTCAAGTTAACATAAAATATTATGAGAAAGACAATGGATCTGATGAAGGAGAAAATTATAGAAGGGGTGAAAAACATATGGTTTCATCAAACTGAGGAATATTTTCTAAAAAGGTTTGACTGCCAAATCTGGAGGTTAAAAACAATATTATATAAAAATAGTAAATCATTCCTATGAAAGCTTACATGTAGGTGAGATAACATTGTACATGACTAATTATATTTTAAGTAAACACTGTAGAGAAAATATCTCAAGTATCTTTACTTTTCTGTTTTCTGTGAATTGCTAAAAAAAAAAAAATGTAATCCTATGTAATGCTCTTTTCCAGCAAATAGTTTAAGTCACAGGTAGGATAATTGCCTGGTAATCCTGTGGCCCAAGTAAGCAAGAAACATCTTTATCCAGTTACAATCCACTTAAATTGACAGTTAACATTTTTTTGGAATCCCCTTAAGGGCATATAGATTATTATTATTTTTTTAAATCACCAAATTAGGCAAGTTGAGGTCAAATAAAGCAGTGAACACATTTTTCTCCTCTCTAATCACAAACCCAGATTTCAAAAACCTGCAGTGGGCAAGGCTTCAGTGGTATCTGGCCTAGTAAGACAGCGAGACCCATACATAATTGGATACTCTAGTTAGCAAGTGGTAAGATGAAAAGAAATCATAAATCACAGGCAACTTTATTTTGCTTTCCTGGAATGCATAGACACAGAGTTAAATTCAGAGGCTTATAACATTTGACTTATGAAAAGAGAAGATAGGAAGCATCTGGACGTCTTTGCAGTATTTTACTGTACCCGAAAAGGAGGAGACTAGAAAGAGCAATTATCGTAATTCTCATAGTAGTGATGCCATCAGAAGTCATTATATTTACAGAGTAACTTTATTTTACACAGTATTCTCTGAGAAGCTTTATTCAATTAGATTATTTAAAAATACCTGAAGCAGGCAGGCAAATGTGATTACCCACATTTTGCAGCTAAAGACACCCACACCATTGGGCTACAGTGGAGGCATGTGGAACCAGTGGAAACAGGTTCAGCTTTTCTGATCTGAGTTTGTTCCCCTTTATTTAGCTACATGTACCCCATTGCTAGAGAGTAGAACATCAATATAGAGTGTTGGGAACGTTAACATCACTTATAACACGAGAGCATCCATTTTGCTTGGAATTCAACCGAAAGAAATAGGACTCTTTCTTCAGAGGAATCAGAGTCATCACATCCTTTCAAAATTCCCATTAGGTGAAGTAAACTTACCTATTTTTCTGAGTAGTAAGGGCTGCACGAGACTGTAGAAAGAGCCCTGATGACTAGGGAATTTCAATGATGCTTTAAGTTCTCTTTGCGTTTTGCTCTAAGATGTTTCATAATGCTTGAAGCATGTGCGTGAAATATGAGGAAAGTGTATTCCTTGTGATATCTTACTGCATACTGTGAGATTTTTACCTTAATTTTCTATGAAGAGACGGAAGAAGTAGACTCTAGGTTTGCTTTATGGGGAGAAATGAACCTCTGTGAAGCTATTTTCCTTTTTAGATAAAGTTTACATGACTAATGGATTCTTAAATGGATTGGGTTATATTGGCTCATGTTCCCAGGCTACTCATATTTGCCTCAATTTGAACTGGAGTCTGCATAATAATCCCTTATATTTATAAAAATGTTTTTGCTTCCATGACATGACCCAAATGTCACAGTGACCTGATTGCAGAGAAGAGAGGATCTATGACTCAGAGAAGGTATCTGATATCTTTTTACACTTAAGAAGATCTCTTTCCATTGTACATGGTTGTTCAGTGTGAAGCAATCCCAGGCATTCGATCTGAGAGAGATTCTAGTGACTTTGTGCAGAATGACTCTTAAGATTTTTGAGTACTAGGAAAATAAAGCTTGAGGAACGATGGAAGCAAGTTAAGAGAAAAACCTCAAATCATCTACATATAAAAGGAGTAACAATAATCATTCTTTCATTAATACCTAGCGTGCAACAGGTATTATAGTTATTGTCTTCATTTTATGGAATAGAAAACTGTCTTGTCTCATGTTAAAAAGGTAGGAAAAGCAGGAATAAATGTCTTTATGCCTGAATACAAAGTCAGATAATCATTAATCCATGAACTATGCAGGCTTCTTAAGGAAATGATGCAGCCATTTGAATGATTGCAAAGCACAGGCTTGAATCATTCTCAATTTTCAACTGAAAATCACTTTAGTGATTTCAGAAAGCTATCACATTCGTTCTCATGCATTTCTTTGCTTAGTTTTTTATCTTCATCTAGATCACTCCCTTACTATTTTCCTGTCATTCTGAATGGATGTTGGCCCTTTCATTATGGCTCTTTGGTGAGCTTTTCATTACCGTTGGCACAAAAACCATTGCAAAAATGGCTACAATTTAACTTGCTCACATGTGTATTTTAGTTGCTAACCAAGCTCTATTAAAAATACTTACAAATCATAGAAGTGCATACTAGTCATTACTATCTTTTTCTCATGCTTTTGAATACTCAGGCTTCTATGGAGCTGTAACTGTGCTCCAGCCCTGTGTCTTGTGTTCATGGCAGTCTGTGGTGTTTCTTTATGTGAAGTCAGTCACTGCTGCAATTCAGTAATGCATATCATCCTCTGCCCAGGCCAAGAGAGGAAGCTGCCTAAATGCAGCCTGACCAGTAGCTCTCCCTTCACAGAGAGGCAGGCGGTGCAAGAATGTTCGCCTCTGTCCCAGCTCAGATTCCCCTTAGGTGACTTCCTTGGATCAGAGGTAGAGGGCAGGTAGATAAAGTGCTGTGCTTTCAAAAAGAGAAGCACCGTATTGGAGACCTACATGTTGGTGAATGGAACAATTGCATAGGTTTACAAATCATAATAAAACCAGTTAGTTGATTGATTCATAGATGTTTAAAAAATTCTTATGAAAACATAAATAGTTCTACCAACCCCTGAAGTCTACAGGGCAGATAGCTCTTACCTTAGGGAATGCTTCTCTACATTTGTTTGTTCTTCTGGTTGGAGCTATGGAACCTGCTCACCCTTAGCACTGACTCCTGTTTCGTGGCAAAGCAGCGAAATCTCTCTACATGAGCATTTTCCATTCGATGGTTTTATCTGAAAGAGCTCTATGGAAACACTGGCAATTTACAGAAGACCATTTGAGACAGAGGATATGACAGATGATATTTTGTTGGTTGAATACTTGATATTCCAATTTTTCAAGAAGAAAATTTGAAAATGCTTACCAAGATACATACATTTTACTTATGATATAGACATCAAAATTTGAGATTCTAACACAAAGGAAAATAAGAATTAATAGAGAATAATATATACCATGTATGTATCATTATGTTGAACCATCAATTTGGCAGTGCTATTTCTAGAAGTCAATTGGGAAATTTTATTTCAATTGGAAAATTTTATTTTCTCTATGCACCTTGCAGAATAATGATGTAAAACAAAACAAATCTGAGAGGCCTATTTCCATATCAAGTACATGGACATACATCCTCTATTGAGCATGAAGTACGTTGTCCAATATAATTGCTAAATCATATGAATAAGTTTTTAATGATGGGGTTTAGTTTTTGTTAATCGTAAAATGTCAAATACTACTTAGTATTGTAATAATAATTATTATTTCTTCTGTCATAAAAAGTGAATATGTCTTCATTGGGAGTGGAAGGACACCAGTACAGCAGAAGGACACTTAATCCACCTGCTGCTGTTGCTTTTCAATATAATCACAGCAAGTGACATGCAAGTGCTGCTGTTTCTGAGCTGCTGTTCTGGGGATTCTGATCTTCAAAGCTATTTGTTCCTCACCAGCCATGAAACATACTTCATGTGTATATTTATGTGTCTATATATATATATATATATATATATTCATTTAGCAAATGAAGAAATCAAGTCAAAGTTGTAATACAAATTACAGGCTTTAGAATCAGAAACCCAGTTCCAAATCTTGTTCTCACCACTTAATCTGAATTTGTCAGTAAATTTCTTGTCCATAAAGTGGGAAAATGGATACTGCATAATTTTATGATGAGGGTAAAATGAAATGATAATATTTCTGCTTTAAGGAATACCAAGCAATGTGTAGCTACTATAATCAGACTATGAGTTATGCTTGCAATTGTACTTTCCTGTATGATTATAGTTTTTCCATCTAAATGTTTCCTAATTTATTCATACCTTGGCCCCTTCTCTAAAGATGCTATTTCCTTTTACTGGCACTTTCCTATGTGCGTGTGACAAGTGGCCTAACACATGATTTATCAGGGAAGTGTACACACATATACGTGAGTGTGTCTCTGGATTCATGACTATATATTAATATATATGTATTTAACATATGCTAAAATTAAACCAAAATTGTTGCTGAGATGGAATCTAAGTTTGGATTCACTGAGCCCTCTGGTAATGAGAATGTTAAGAAAAGAAAACAATGTTATATTGCTCAAAGGGAACTTTCCTCAGCACTTATTGAGGGACATTAAACTATGTAGCAGGCAAAGCTCAAATTTATACTTTAATAATCTAGCTGTGGTCAATTTCATCAAGTTTTCTAGAATAAATCAGGGGTGTTCTGTGAGAAAATCATTAGAAAGAATGTTTTTCTATTGTTATACATTTAAAAATATTTGTTCAAGAGAAATCATGGTGATATGATATATTGAGGATATATAAATCTCATTTGTGATATAAATTATACAATTTCATGAATAGATTTCAGACTTTTAGTTCTGTGTTACATGTGTTCAGTTAAATGCACCCTCCTGAATTGATTACATTGCAATTCATATATAAAAAGTGCTGGTCACTGGGATTTTGACTGAACATTATAATAATGATGCATAATGCCTCAATATAAAATTTAACTTTTTAACTTTACTGTAATGCTAGGGTAGACAGATTAAAATACAGTGTTTGCACAGATAACATCTGTGGCTGATTGTTCTAATGTTCTTTGCTAAAATTGTATCATATCACTATTTTCAGTTTTCACCAAATGATCCCATAGTTATAAGCTCCTTGCATTTACATGTCACGCCTGATGATGTATTTCTAATCCTATTGAGAGTACCTATTCAGTGTGATAGCTGAATTATATCAATTTGACTATAAACAAAATTATGCAATTTAAAGTATTGATTGTGATAGCATTATCTTTTAATAAATCTGCCCTGTAATCCCATTGATTTTATGCATGTGATTAAATTGTTTGCTTTGATTCAGAAATTATATTTTGATTATATGAGCAAACTCAAGATGTGGGAAATTATGATTTTACATTGGAAAGTAAACCATACTGGCTCTGATAAAGCAGTGGTGTCCGGCATGTTTCCTGTGACTGGAATAAGAACTGGATCATCTGGACATGCCTTTTGGGCCCGCTCCCTAGAGAAGGTGTGTTTCGCTCCCACTTCTATGAAAACACTTTCTGTGCTGTGCCAGAGACATGAGGTAGGTTTCCACATAGGTCATTTTTTCATTGGTTACAGATTTTTTTATCTTAGTATATAGGAAATGTGAGCATAAAGAAAACCATAACCACCTTAATACATAACTTGACTGGGCAGCCCTGGCACATGTTGGTGGGAAAATCTTCATGTTTTTCCACTAACCACAAATCTAGGTTAAAATCATATTCATACAGAAGCAGAGTCATATTTATATATGTGTATAGTGTGTATGTGTGTGTGTATTTATGTATGCATTATTATATGTATTTACATTTATATACAGATACATGCAGGCATGCATGTACACATAATAAAGCTGTATATACCTGGTCTAATTCTTTATATATGTCCATAAATCTTAACATGCTTTTACCCACCAGGAGCCTCTGAGCCCTCTTCTCTTATCTGTTTGGTGCCATTTTCTTTACTGTTAAATGGCCACTATCCCTTATGTGCCATTCACTTTGTGGCAGTAGATGGGAGTGATGATTATGCCGCAAACCTCAGAGGGCATGCGATTGTTTCTGAGACCCCCATTCAACTTGCTTCCCGTATACTATCAATTGTCAGTTCTCTCAGTCCTGACTCTGCGGCTTCTTTTCTATCTCCTCCACTCCTTATTCCCCATCCCCAGTATTAGTTGAGTCCTCAACGGCCTCCTAGTTGATTGATTTGCATCTGGAGACCCCTTCTTTGTAGAATTGTATGTCCTGCTCTCTGATGAGCCTTCACCAGTGGGAACTGTAGAGCCAGACGGCCGGGGACATATGTTCACACAGTTGGCTTAGTTCCTCCACTGTGCTTGACACTCAGAAGGATCTGGATGAACATCTGTGATGAGTGAAAATGAGAAAGAAACCGTGACTTGACCAGGCATGGTGGCTCACACCTGTAATCTCAACATTTTGGGAGCCTGAGGAGGGAGGATCACTTGAGGTCAGGAATTTAAGACCAGCCTGGCCAACGTGGCAAACAGCTCCCTCTCCACTGCCCCATGATGACCCCCTCCCCACTTCCCTGCCACGTATTAAAGATTCAAAAGTTACCTGGGTGTGGTGGTGCATGCCTGTAGTCCCAGATACTGGGGAGGCTGAGGCAGGAGAAACCCTTGAACCTGGGAGTCAGTAGTTGCAGTGAGCCAAGATCACACTACTGCACTCCAGCCTAGGCAACAAAGCGAGACTCCATCTCCAATGACAACAAAAAGAGAAATTGTGATTTAGTGACTAACTTGAGCCAAAGCATGCGAAGCCTCAGACAAACTTGGAGCCTAGTCCTCTGTGATCCGCCTCCTCCGCATTCTACCCAGCTCTGCTCCATAAACCCAGTCCTGCTGTGTTTATCTGCACACCTCGTGAGCCTCTGCACCTGCTTTCCTTCATAGCATGTTCCATATCCAAATATTAATCCTCTTTCAAGGTGTGGTTCAAAGGCTATTTCCTAGAAAACCTAGATGAGATCATCGCCAATTAACACGAAGCAATGCTATTCTTCTCTAAAACAACCACAGCCCTTCTTGGGAGCCAACATTTAGGCATTGATTACTTGAATCATTTATAATATAGATTACTAATATCTATAAAATGTGTCTTTATAATATAACCCCCTTTAAAAAAGATTAAAGCTTTCCATTCCTCCTTCTTTTTTTTTTTTTTTTTGACGGAGTTTTGTGCTTGTTGCCCAGGTTGGATTGCAATGGCAGGGTCTTCAATTTCTTGTTTTCACTCTATGGGTCCATATTTCTTTTAGAGTTAGGGGAAACAGGGAAAATAATTGTAGCAGCAATTTCAGCTCACTGCAACTTCTACCTCCCAGGTTCAAGTGATTCTTATGCCTCATCCTCCCAAGTAGCTGGGATTACAGGCACCTGCCCCTTGCCCATCTAATTTTTATATTTTGGGAAGAGATGGGGTTTCACCATGTTGGCCAGGTTGGTCTTGAACTCCTGACCTCATGTGATCCTCCTACCGCAGCCTCCCAAAGCACTGGGATTACAGGCTGAGCCACCATGCCCAGCTGCTTTATTAATGTATTGCACTACGGTATCCCCACACGGCCACGTGTGTACAAGCTGGCTCCGTCCACAGGGGAACTACGATGCCATACCTTTTGCCTAACTCAGAAGGCTGAACAGGGAAGGGCACAACTGCAGATTGGTTTGAAGCCAAGTCAAATAAATTGTTAATTGTGGTTTCATCAAATGATGAAACCACAAAGCTTTGTTCTAACATGTTCAATTCTATTGATCTGCAGACATTCATTATGAAATGCTCCAACTCTTCGAGATATTGACCTAGATATCATTGATTGAGTCAGACCTGTCATTTCAAAATTTAGGTCACCCAGCGGGATACTACATAATTTCCTCCAGTCAAGTTATAATTTAGAAGGAAATTTAAACTAATTCTATATAATTAATAAATTTTGAAAATGGAAATATGATTTATTCATGAAATGTACAGATCCATCAGTCTCTATAATAAGCAGACATAAAGCAAAATTCTTTGTTTATTCAACCAAATACATAGTTTTATGACTGTATAGTTTTTATCAGTTAAATATGAGATAATGTTATTTAACAAATGATTGAGTCCCCAGTATTATAATTTTGGGGTACCTTATTACAACAAGCCAAAGTTAACAAAGATGCATTTTGACATTTTAGAACATTTCTTGTCAATGATCTCAATGCTAGGACAAAAGTACTGAAAACGTGTATCACAAGATTTACCTGCATGAGCTGAGATTTTCTTTTATGTTCTCCTGTATACACCAAGTCTCCTAGTAGTATACAGCACATGAAGACCCTTGATCAATACTTGTTAAAATAATGCTTTATTATTTGCCTAATTAACACATTGAATAAAAAATCATTATTCTGGATGGGGCATGATTGCTCATGCTGGTAATTCCACCACTTTGGGAGGCTGAGGTGGGCGGATCACTTGAGGTTAGGAGTTTGAGACCAGCCTGGCCAACATGGTGAAACCCTGTTTCTACTAAAAGTACAAAAAATTAGCCATGCCTGGTGGTGCCTGCCTATAATCCCAGCTACTTGGGAGGCTGAGGCAGGAGAAGCGAGGTGGAGGTTGCAGTAAGCTGAGATCATGCCATTCCACTCCAACTTGGGTGACAAGAGTAAAACTCCATCCCAACCAGTACCCTCCCCAAAAGAATCATTATTCTGAAGATGGAAGAAATCTAATTTTCTCACAGTTGTCGCTGAATTCATTATATATTCCAAGAAATAGTCTGAGGCTACCATATATGGGATTAAAGGTTTTGTCTGAAATTATTTTCTAAAGGTTGTCGCCATCAAAACTGTATGTCACTTTCTCATTAAAATATAATGAATGATGAAGCTCAAAAACGGCCTTAATTATGCAACTATTATTGATTAATTATGAATTGCTGATTACCATTTAAATATTTAATCAAAAATGCATAATTACATTTAAGAAATTTAGACAGAGTAGATTGACCTATTTATAAATACTCTCCAATGGAAAACAGACACAAAACCTGAGAATACTACTGTGTATTCTAGAATTATAATCTTGAGTCTGATGAAATTCAGTGACAACCCTAGACATTCTCAAGCAAGAGTGCAATTACTCCAAAATGCATTTTCCAAAAGTCTGTGTATTGATGATCTATCCTGTTTTCATCTTGAATTACTGAGGATTCTTGAATCTCTTAATAGTGTGTCATTCTCTCTTGCAACGTGTAAATTGAAGTTATTACGGCTCTGGAGAACCTTTTAGAAACATGGCAAAGATGTCTGCCAGAGATTTGAACTTTGAAGAACACGTTTCTCTAGAGCTTCTGGGAAGAGCTAACACATTCACTGGTGTTTGCTCATTATGCTTAGGATAAAAAGCAAATCAGACAGTTTCTGATACTTATTTTTAGATATGTTCTGTTGTATCTAGGAAGAATACAGAAAACAAGGCATAATGGTAGGCTGAGTTCCATAAAATTAAACGTTTAAGATGGGGTTGGTGGCAGTTTTATGTTCTACAAATTTTTTTTTTTTCAGAATCTTAGCAAATTTTATTTCTCATCAGAGCCCTGGCTGTGTGGGAAGAGTGATTTGTTTATTTTTTAACAGAAAGATTATTACTAGCATATCATGTTTGATTTTTCTAAGCACATTTTCTTCTTGAATATATTCCTAAGCTCAAAACATGCAGTATTTCATTTAGTGTATGCATTAGTCACTGAAGCTTTTGTCAGTGATTTAGTGAGAGCTTAACATATTTTTGGAAATAGTTTTTCTCAACTATGTAAATCATGCATAAATATCTATATCTGCCAGAGGGATCTTAAAAATGCGTTTGTATTTTGTTGTTTCTTGCAGAATCCAATATTGGTGTGGTTTTTGACAGGTAAATAAGGACAAGGCTATTTTTGTTTGTGGAATTGTTAATTCTTACAATTTTGTCAAGAAATGCCTGATTTAGTGTTGCTGTAAACTGATATAAGCAATATTACCTGCTTCTCAAGGGTATAATAAAACATGGTGATAACATGTCAATGACAATAGCTTCCCTATGAAAAGTGGAGTTTTAGAAATGTGTTTTCCTCCATAACAGTATCTACAAAAACGAACAAGAGCACAAACGCAAGGTCTTTCTTTTCCACTTGTTTTTATGAAGAAAGGCAGTTTCTTTTCACAGTATTTCTTTAACATGTTTCTTTCATATTTTATTTGCTTAATAGGTTAAAGTATACAGAGTTAATTGTGAATCTCTGCTTTAGTGATCTATGGAAATACTGTATATAGTTTTTTTGAGGAAGCCTGCTTGGATTTACTTTTTCTAGTAATATATAATATTTGACATATTCATGGGGGACATGTGATATTTTGTTGCAAGCATAGAATGTATAATAATCAAATTGGGGTGTTTGGGATATCCATCAACTTAAGTAGTTGTTATTTCTATGTGTTAGGAACATTTCAAGTTTTCTCTTCTACCTACTTTGAAATACACAAAGTCACTCCACCGTGCTATAGAGCAGTAGAATTTATACCTTCTATCTAACTGAATGCTTCTAGCAAAAAGACTAGGAGCATCTGTCTTCGACTGGAAGCAGCCACAATCTCAAACTGGAAGAAAAACACCCACCTCCCTGACAAACTTAGAGCTGTTCATCTATGAGATACAGACTCCGACTGGTTGTGTCTCACTTAGAGACGTAGGAAAGGCAGTGAACAGGCAGCTGTGTTGATTTCGTTGGTGCACATGGAGCGGCCGGTGAGCTTCGCAGAAGGACATGATGGTTGTGTTCTCATTCCCAAGACTCCTGTCCAGCTGCGTAGGGATTTTTGATGATGTCAAAGCCCAAGCTGTATAAATGACAGGAGCTTGTCTGTTCTTGGACTCGACTCCTGCTGTAATAGGAAGCTTTTACTTTGTTTCATTTATTAATTTAAAAAACCAGCATGTATTTCCATGACTTATTCCAATGTGCCTATCAGAAAATTCTATACAGAGAAACAGTCAATTCATTAGGGAACAGTTCTATGATTTGAAGCAGCTGTGGCACTGATTTCACTGTCTTATGGAAGAAAAAAAAATCACATCTTTTCCTATGTCTATGCAAAACTTGGTATTTTAAACCCTATTCCTAAAATAAACTGAATGTTTAAAAGAGACTGAAAGATTTAAAGGAAGCAAAAAAAAATGAATCAGTATAATTTTTTTCTTATTTCTATGACTCAATGAGCCAATAGAAATCATTTCAACTTAAAAAGAAGTCCACGTATGAGAGCCCCATCAAAATTTTGAACTGTGTTATGAGACATTTTAATTATTGCCAAAGGATGAACTTCACATGTATTTATTTTTCCATGTCAATATTGGCAAATACCTCTTGTTACTATGGCAGCAATATATTGTCACCAATCCCCTAAGTTTAATAAAATTACATTTTCTGAAGTTGTATTCTTCTGGAACAAAAATAATCAAATATCAACAATTCTGTATGATTCAACATAATCCATTATTTAAAAAACTATTTATAATGATTGAAAATACGGGAGTCCAATACTCAAGGTAGTTTGAAAGAAGACATTTCTCTATCAGAGTCAGTATTCCCAATTAATATTAGGTTTTACATTGCTAATTTAAGCAGACGAACTTGAAATTGAATATTCTTCAGTTCTCTTATTCAACCTTGTGATTCACCATTTTCCAGACATGAGAAGAGGAGAAATTAATGAAGCACTGATTGTTGATGCCACTGGAGTCTTATTTTTCTCACTTTATCTT
Organism: Cheracebus regulus; assembly: GCA_963574635.1. Taxonomy (NCBI): domain Eukaryota; kingdom Metazoa; phylum Chordata; class Mammalia; order Primates; family Pitheciidae; genus Cheracebus; species Cheracebus regulus. The sequence continues at coordinate 4,664 of CAUYQU010007238.1, read as the reverse complement.
TTATGTATTGCCATAAAATTGCATTTCATTATAGAACACCTTTCTCTGACATGGTCCAATCACTTTATTGATATAATCTGATTAATCATTTAAGTGTGATGCCCATTTCACTAGGTAGAATAGTACAGAAAATGAAACTCATAGAACCAATATCCCTTCACTTTCTTGCCTTTAATATCATAACTATTTTAATCCACTCTAAAATCTCATATTTCAGGATAGGTAGCAGTTAATTTTATCTGATTCAGACAAAAGGCTCTTACAATTTTCTTATAAATCATTTGATCTCTTTGAGCTAATTCATAAAGTTCTCATCTTCATTCTTTATACAATTTATTTTATTGGTGATATACAAGGCATTTTCTTCAACGTTTTCAATTATTTCAGAGTAAATATATTGGTACATGTGAATTATGAACATTTCCAGATGACTGAATCTCATGGTCTCACTGGAACATTATAAAGTTGCTATTAAATTTTCTATGTAATACAAAATTATATTATCTATGTATTTTCCTTAAACCCCTATTGGGAAGAAGCAATTATCTATATCTATAATATAATATATAGATATAGAGATATTTTACTAAGTGTTACAGACAATTGCCAGATAATAACATGAACATGACTCAGGTAGTACTAAGATGTAAAGCAAGAAAATGCTTTGCTTAGTTTCCCTGCTAGTGAGTTTGAAGGTACAATCAAGTTATTAGTGGCTATGGATTAAATTATGAAAAGTCAAAAACAAAAATGGCAAGCTGTTCATTTACAAAAGAAAAATAAGGAACATATTAAATTTGACAATGAGAAGAGCAATTTGAATTTTATGAGATAAATCGTTTCATAAAAATGAAAAATCTGAAAAATTTTAAAATACATTACAGGGAATGGATGTGAGTTAATATTCTTGAAGTTTATATAAAATGTTTTGAAATTATATAAAATGGTAGGCTTAACTAAGGTTTTGTGTTTGTAAAGGCTAAGGAAATAGTTATTAAATGAGCTAACTTTAACTGGTATTTTTATATAATGTTTATATTGAGCTAACCCTCATTCTAAGCATTTGGTACATATTAATTGACTTGATATTTGCAGCAATATTGTAAGAGAAATACTGTCATTACCTCATTTGCAGAAGAAGAAACAGACAGGTGAGGAAACTGAGTTAGGTGTGCACACTAGGTAGGTGGCTGGACTTGGATTTGAATGGCACTGTTCAATTTGCCAGCCACTTGCCCCATGTGGCTGAGTTTTAGATACGCAAGTAGTCCACAATGATATGTACAAGGGGCAAAAAATACACATCAGATTTCAAAAATTTAGTATAAAAATAGTATGAAGTATCTCATTAATAATTTTCATACTGATTACATGTTGAAATGCCAAATATTTTGGATATGCTAGAGTAAATGCTATTAAATTCGATTTTAGATTCTTTTTTTAACATGGCCCCTACAAAAGTTAAAATTACATATGTAGCTAGCATATTATTTATCCTACAGAACACAGCCTTACTATTTGGTCTAGCTATCAGAATTAAAGCTCGTGGTCCAGGCTTTTAAACCTAAGACCTCTTTACTGAAGAGTAGAACTTAGTTTGAGATTCTTATTCATGTCTGGTGTCGATCCCCTAGAAGTCTCTTGTTAGTTTATACATATGGTGTTCTTAGATTTCAGATAACATTTAGAAATTTATCTTATACTCCTTACTGCTTAGAATGTTGAGTACTACATGGGAGATTTGGGAAGCAATTGTTTCATCCCATGGTAATACACTGGAAACTCTTGCTATAGATGTGTAATATTATTAATATGTAGAGCATATTTAGTAATTTTCTTATTGCCCTTCATTAGGGGCATTTTTTCCTAATTCCTAAAAACTCTATCTTTGCTCCAAAAGAATAAATCTATGAATTCAGACCATAGCAAGATGTGTATTTGTCATGAATAGATGTAACAGTTGTCCCTGAATTAATAGCTGTGGCACCTTTTATCGATAACGAGGTCCATCTGTTTTGTTGAGTTTGATTCTGCAGCCATGGCAGTAAAGCTGTACTCATCTCTCTCAGACTGGAAAGTAATACCTTTAGAAAGACGACTCAGTAGGAGCAAGAGCAAAATGTCCTCCAACGTCATAAACAAGACTTCCTGGATCTCTTATGTTCTTGAAGAATGATTTCTATCCCTGACCCAAAATAACCCACCTCAGTTGTTCATAAACATAGAGAAAGAATATTGGACTCAAACTTGTTGAAGAGACGTGGAGAGATAACTTTTAAATCATGAAAGCACTATCACTTTATGATATGCCTCTTGGCCTGGGAAATATGAAAAATGATATCAAGTTTCTAAGTAAGTTTGTGCTTTAATGTGTTTTCCCATTAGGCAATCTTCCTGAGTGATCGTATTCAAGCGAGAGCAGGTTTAAAATCAATGTGTTCTAAATGGTTGAAACCAATTGGCCAAAGGCTGTTTGTGTGATTGCTGGCTGCGTTCTTTTTAATTTTTAGGTGAAACCATTAGTGTCACATCCACTTTGATAAGTGTCCAGAAACATATTAAGTTGTATCACTGAAAGCCTTTTTCTACCACAAGGGATCTAAGAGGATGTGCTTTATTCACTATGATTATTATTTGAGAGTACAGAAACAAGCTTCAGTAAGTTATATGAGCCTAATTTTTTTAGATCATGTGTGTCTGCCTTTTTCTTTTGAATTTCAGAATTTAGCAGAAGGGTCTATAATCTAGATAGTGCCCTACCAATGTTTGTGGCAGGAAGGGGTGATGGAAGGATAAACTTAGACACTTTGTTATCTTAAGAAAAATAAGTAGCACCCTTTTTACAACCAGCATCTGTAGTAAATGCTCTGATCATTGTTCGTAATGCAGCAGCTCTGTGCCTCTGCTGGCAGACTGGTGCTGGCAGTTAAAGCGATCTGCTGCTGCCCTCTGTGACTCCATGCCGCCTGGTCGTGGTGGTGGATTCCTCATTTGTGTAGCACCCAGGGAACTTAATTGCGAGTGAGCATGCTAATAAGGACACGGAGCACATGTGAGTATTATTTACAAAAGTCAACCAGATGTGCTATCCATAGGCGAGAGCAATGGGATACACAACAAATTTGCATTCCACTGTTCGGGAAGTTTCTCCAAGTGAACACCTACCGAGGGTGGGATTTATTGAATTTAGAAAGGCATTAGAAAGAGAACTTGTGCTTCACCTTATGGAGACCTTTGAAGTCAGACTCCTCCTCTTACTACTAATGTTAACAAGAATAACATAGTTTGCTATTATTATTAATATTATAGCTGTCTTCTATGGATCCATTATTTTATGTCAGATACAGAGCTGATGTTTTAAATATATTCCATGATTTGATTCTTTTTTTTTTTAATTGCACTTTAGGTTCTGGGGTACATGTGCAGATCATGCAGGATTGTTGCATAGGTACACTTATGGCAATGTGGTTTACTGCATCCATCCCCCCGTCGCCTACATCTGACATTTCTCCCCATGTTATCCCTCCCTGACCTCCCCATGCCCCCGCTGTCCCTCCCTTGGCACCCCCAACAAACCCCAGTGTGTGATGTTCCTCTCCCTGTGTCCATGTGTTCTCATTGTTCAACACCTGCCTATGAGTGAGAACATGTGGTGTTTGATTTTCTGTACTTGTGTTAGTTTGCTGAGAATGATGATTTCCAGATTCATCTATGTCCCTACAAAGGACAAGAACTCATCATTTTTTATGGCTGCGTAGTATTCCATGGTGTATATATGCCACATTTTTCTTGTCCAGTCTATCATCAATGGGCATTTGGGTTGGTTCCAGGTCTTTGCCATTGTAAACAGTGCCACTATGAACATACCTGTGCATGTGTCTTTGTAATAGAGAAATTTATAATACTTTCAGTATATACTCAGTAATTGGATTGCTGGGTCAAATGGAATTTCTATTTCTAGGTCCTTGAGGAATCGCCACACTGTCTTCCACAATGGTTGAACTAGTTTACACTCCCACCAACAGTGTAAAAGTGTTCCTATTTCTTCACATCCTCTCCAGCATCTGTTGTCTCTAGATTTTTTAATGAATGCCATTCTAACTGGCATGAGATGTTATCTCAATGTAGTTTTGGTTTGCATTTCTCTAATGACCAGTGAAGATGAGCATTTTTTCATATGCTTATTGGCCTCATGTATGTCTTGTTTTGAAAAGTGTCTGTTCGTATCCTTTGCCCACTTTCGAATGGGCTTGTTTGTTTTTTTCTAGTAAATCTGTTTTAGTTCTTTGTAAATTCTGGATATCAGCCCTTTTGTCAGATGGGTAGACTGCAAAAATTTTTTCCCATTCTATTGGTTGTCGATTCACTCTAATGACTGTTTCCCTTGCCATGCAAAAGCTGTGGAGTTTGATTATGTCCAATTTGTCTATTTTGGCTTTTGTTCCCAATGCTTTTGGCGTTTTGATCATGAAGTCCTTGCCTACGCCTGTGTCCTGAATGGTTTTGCCTAGATTTTCTTCTAGGGTTTTTATGGTGTTAGGTCTTATGTTTAAGTCTTTAATCCATCTGGAGTTAATTTTAGTGTAAGGTGTCAGGAAGAGGTCCAGTTTCTGTTTTCTGCACATGGCTAGCCAGTTTTCCCAACACCATTTATTAAACAGGGA
>CAUYQU010007236.1:0-30114 GCA_963574635.1 Cheracebus regulus | reverse complement strand
TTTTAGGTTTTGGGGTACATGTGAAGAACATGCAAGGTTGTTGCATAGGTACATACATGGCAATGTGGTTTGCTGCCTTCCTCCCCATCACCTATAACTGGCATTTCTCCCCATGCTATCTCTCCCCAACTCCCCACCCCCTGCTGTCCCTCCCATAGTTCCCCCCTACAGACCCCAGTGTGTGATGCTCCCCTCTCTGTGTCCATGTGTTCTCATTGTTCAACACCCCTCATGAGTGAGAGCATGCGGTGTTTGATTTTCTGTCCCTGTGTCAGTTTGCTGAGAATGATGGTTTCCAGATTCATCCATATCCCTAGAAAGGACACGAACTCATCATTTTTTATGGCTGCATAGTATTCCATGGTGTACATGTGCCACATTTTCCCTGTCCAGTCTCTTTTTCTGAATGTCTAAACTCTGAAGCTTGGTTAATTTGGTATATCTAAAGTCCTTTATTCAGTGACTAACACCAGTGGAAATCTTTCTTTAAGGACAAAGACAAATACTGAAGATAAAGACACTGTTCCTTCCAACCAAAACGCACCTTAGGTGACTAAGGTCTTGCAGGAATTTTTGAGCTCATTGCTCATGATGTGCAATGGCCCTAGAGAAAATCCCAGAAGAAGAACATACAGGGACTCTGGCTTAACCCAGTGGGCACATACAAAGGGCTGATCTCCTATTGCCTTAAATGCCTAGGATTACTGAGTTTCTCTGATATGCATAAGAAGGAAGAAGTGACTTGTGGGTGACATATCAAGGAGTAAAACTCATTAAGTAGCACACCAACTCCAAAACATCTTTACCTTTTGGCCTTTGTTTACTTAAAAGAAGAGCCCAAATTATGAGCAATTGCCCACCTAACACTGAGTCTTCCTCCTTAAGGAGAGACCTACATTTAGAAATTCTAGTTGGATTCACATGCAATACTGTGGTGCCACCTCCTCTTAATGACTAGAAAAACAGTTTCATTTAACCTGTGAAGACCACAAACTACAATGGCCAAAATAGGATATCATTGAAGTACCTAAATTAATTTATTTGTGTGCACAATTAGACAAATCCAAATCTAAAATTAAAATACTTGGGAGAGTTACCTCCAATGATACTTAGAAGCATCCAAAAGACACTGATGAAGTTGTTTCTCTAAAGGAAGAAAATAGAAAGCTCTCTAAAGCCACTTATGAATTAAGAAAACCTTCTGAAGCTGCTCCTCTTCCTTCAGCTTCCTCATGTCTGTAAACTCCCTTGTCTGAACTACCTTACCCAGACTTGCCTTCTTTTCCTCCTCTTTCCCTTCCTTCTACTCCTGCTATTTTAGCTCCATTATGTGACAGCCAGTATATGGTAGTGAATAACCTGTTTTAGTTTATCAAGCATGGTCAAAAGTAGAAATTAACGTCATAATTTTAAAATTTCCTGATTCCCCACCATGATCCTATTGGATTTTCCAGGGAATTTGAACAAAATATTTAAGCTATGACCCTGGTTTTTCTTATTTGTATCAACTAGTTTACATATTAGTGTCAAAAATAAAGCTAAAAATTGGAAAGCTAAGGCAAATTGGAGGAACCCTTTGAAGGACTCTCATAAGTTTTCAGCAGAAGACTGCAGACCTACCCATAAGGCTGCAAAGGCTTTGCTCCAAACCATCCATTTAGCTTTTCGAAGAGTGGTTAACTGGAATAAAATAAACAATATCAACAAAGTTCAAATGAGTCTGTAATGACATATTTTGCAAGATTTGAAAACATCTTTAAATAATATTCAGGATTATCTAAAGAGAGGTATGCTAATCATCCAAGTGATACATACCTCAATTTTTAATGTCTTAAATGAGTTAGATGAAGAATTGGCACTAATAGTAAAAAGACAATGCCCTAATTGGGCTACTTCTCAAACTTCTTATTTGGTTAATATGACTAATCATTTATCTTGTACCTTAACTAAAGAAGAGAAAGAGAGAAGCAAAACAAAAGGATATAGCTAATAAGACTATACATTTGCAATTGAAACAAGTATTCAACCTGTCTGGACCTCCAAAATACTCCGATGAACTTTAGAACGGACCTCACCCTCTGCTGTGTAATTATTGCAAGAAACCTCATTACTTTAAGAAAAATTGCCAGAAACTAGCAGGGCACTATGGCTCACGCCTGTAATCCCAGCAGTTAGGGAGGCTGAAATGGGTGGATCACTGGAGATCGGGAATTTGAGACCAGTCTGACTGACATGGAGAAACATTGTCTCTATTAAAAATACAGGATTACCCAGGCATAGTGGTGCATGCCTGTAATCTCAGCTACTCAGGAGGCTGAGGCAGGAGAATCACTTGAACCCAGGAGGCAGAGGTTACAGTGAGCCAAGATTGCGCCATTGCACTCCAGTCTGGGCAGCAAGAGCAAAACTCCATCTCAAAAAAAAAAAGAAAGAAAGAAAAGAAGAAAAAAAGAAAGAAGAAAGAGAAAAAAGAAAGGAAGAAGGAAAGAAAGAAAGAAAAAGAAAGAAAGAAAGAAAGAAAGAAAGAAAGAAGGAAAGAAAGAAAGAAGGAAAGAAAGAAAGGAAAGAAAGAAAGAAAAGCCAGAAACTAAAACAGAGGGAAAAATGGGCAAAAAAAAAAGAAACTTTTTTCCCCTCTTTACTAATACTGTGAGAGAAATAGAAATTATTCTAAATCGAACAAATACAAGTGATTATTGAAACTGGAGCTACATTAGTTATAATAAACCCTACGTCACCACAAGGCATCATTTCTCAGAGCAGGCAAACAATTCAAATCAGGATGTAAATCTCAGCCTGTAGCTTTTCAGTCTAGTTCTTTACAAGATAACTCTCTTTTTCTCATTTCCCTCAGCTTCCATCCATTGGATAGGAAGAGATTTCTTCTTTTCCCCAAAGGGGGAAATGTGTTGAGAATTAGAAGACAAAATTGAATTATTAGATACAATAAGTTTTTCAGAATCTGATCCTCTTAATTCAAAAATTGCAGTTTATATTGCCATAGAGGACACTGAATTATTGAGTGATGAAGAATTAAAAAAACTGCTAAAGACAGAATCTGATCAACTGTGGTCAGTTTTACACTAATACCAGAAAAACCATCTCACCTACCTCAATCAAAATTCAAATAGACTCATTAAAACCTCCTCCAAACCTTAAACAATACTCTCAAACCAGAGGCTTTAGAAGGAATAAGACCTATAATTAGAATAGAATTATGAAAGAATAAGTCTATAGTTCTAGACTATGTAAAAAGAGATCTGATTATTCCCTGTCCAAGCCCATGTAATAATACTGCAATCCTTCCCGTAAGAAAACCAAATGATAGAGAATGGATGTTTGTACAGGATCTGAGAGAAGTTAACAACAGGCATTCCTCATCCAATAGTGCCAAACCTCCATATAATTGTGATTACCATCCTTAACAAAGGTGAATTCTTTACTATAATAGGCCTATGTAGTGCATTATTTAGTATTTATGTGGATAAAGACAATTTATCTTCACCTTCACTTGGGAAGACAGACAACACCTATGGACAGTCATGCCTCAAGGATACACTGAGAGCTCAACTTACTTTATACCGATACTAAAAGCAGATCTCTCAGCTATTGACTTTATGAAGAAATATATTCTAATGCAATATGTAGATAATTTGCTTCTCTGTTCAGAGGGTAGGCATGCCTCCATAGAAGATGGGATTCACTTATTACTAAAATTAGCCTTAAAGAAACACAGTTCTCAAAAAAACCGTTCACTTTTGTCAAAAACAAGTAAGATATTTGAGTAATCTAACATCAAAGGAAGGTCTTTGTATCCACATGAATAGGATAAAAGAAATACTAGCCTTCCTTACTCCCAAAACTAAGAAACAACTGAGAGGATTTGGGGGACTGGCAGAATACTCTAGAAATTTGATTCCAAACTTATTTAAGAACTTAAACTTTCTATATTCATAAAACAAGATAAGCCAGGCCCCTTGGAATTGACTGAGGAAGATCAGTCAATATTGAAAGAAATATTGACTTTATAGATGCTCCATCTTTGGGATAGCCAAATTATAATATTCCATTTTCACTGTTTGTTAATGAAAATCAAGGAAACACCTTAGACATTCTGAAACAAAACCATGGAGAAGAAAATAGGTCTGCAGGATACTATAGTCAGCAACTAGACCTTGTGGCTAGAGGATTGCCACCTTGCATGAAGGCAGTAACTGCCACTTGTCTGTTAGTAAGAGCAACCGAAGAAAGAGTGATAGATCTCCGTCATGGTTTTCCTGCCCAATTCTGTGCCAGTATTTCTAAATTCATAGCACACTCAACATTATTCTGTCAGCAAATTAGCTTTTTATGAAGTTCTTTTTCTTTCTGTAGCTCATATTACAGTATCTAGGTGCAAAAATCTAAACCTGCTGCTCTTCTGTCTCTGCCTTCAGATGAGATAGTACACAATTGCATAATCTCAACTGACCAGCTTCTCTCTCCTAGAACAGACCCACAAAAAACTTGCCTTGCTAATGCAGCTGTTGTTTAGTTTACAGATGGCTCTTACTTAAGAGATGAATCTGGGACTTACTGTTCAGGTTCTGCTATATTATATTTAACTAAAGAAAGTGCTTACCTTCCAGAAGCCACCCCAGCTTAACAAGCAGAATTGATAACATTAATCAGAGCCTACCCGTTGGCAACAGCAAATGTTCATATAGACAGCAGATATGCTTTCAGAGTAGCTCATGATTTTGGAATGCTATGGAAACAAAGAGGTTTTTTTTTTACGTCTTGTAATCAGTCCATAAAAAATGAACACCTTATTTCACCATCACTAGAAACCATAATATTATCAAAATCACTGGCCATTATTAAAATTCCAAGTCATTCCAAATCAGATACTGCAGAGAACAAAAGAAACAAGCTAGCTGATATGGTAGCAAAAAGGGCGGCTCTAAACATATCTAAAGAAGAAAATAAATCTATATTAAGTTTCAAAGAAGCACCTGAATTTGAAATAAAATTAGCTCAAATCCAGTGCTCCAAAATCCAAACAGAAAATTGGAAGACAAAATGAGGAACATATTCTCCCAAAGATGAAGTATGGTATGGGTCAAACAACTTACCTATACTTCCTGCTGGGTGACAATCATTTTCAGCCTATGTACATGATTTAACTCATTGGAGGCCTGATAAAATAGTTGCTTAAGAAAATTTTATTCTCCAATTATAGCTCATAAGGTATACAATTGCTGCCATATCTGCCCAAAATATAATCCAGAAAAACCTTTACAAGCCTCATAAGGACACTTTGCTTTACCTGATGGCGTTTTGAAGCATGGCATTTAGATTTTTTTTTTAATTTTAAATTTTTCCCAATAGGTTTTTGGGGAACAGGTGGTGTTTGGTTACATGAATAAGTTATTTAGTGCTGATTTCTGAGATTTTGGTGCACCCATCATCAGTGTATACTGTACCCCCTGTATAGTCTTTTACCCCCACCATCTCCCACCCGTTCCCTCAAGTCCCTAAAGTCCAATGTATCATTCTTATGGATGGCAGTTAGATTTTATTCAGCTGACTTCATCACAAGAACACAAGTCTGTTCTATTCATTATTTGCATGTTTTATCTTTGGGTAAAAGCATTTTCAGCCAGGCACGGTGGCTCACACCTATAATCCCAGCACTTTGGGAGGTCAAGGAGGGTGGATCTCCTTAGGTCAGGAGTTCAAGACCAGCCTGAACAACATGGAGAAACCCCATCTCTACTAAAAATACAAAATTACCCAGACATGGTGGTGCATGCCTGTAATCCCAGTAACTCCAGAGGCTGAGGCAGGAGAATCTCTTGAACTTAGGAGGCAGAGGTTGCAGTGAGCCGAGATTACGTCATTTCCAGCCTGGGCAACAAGAGCAAAACTTCGTCTCAAAAAAAATAAAAGGCATTTTAATGGCCAAGAGTGACTGCTTTAGCAGGAAGTAAAATTCTTTAAGAAAAGATTATTTTGACTTGGAATGTTGCAAAAGAACTCATTTTACTGGACAGAAAATTCAATCAGTATATAAAATTTGGCCCATCCTCCAACACTGTCACTGCATGTATCATCCCCAATTACCTGGATTGAAGATGATCTTATGAAACAATTAACTAAATATTATAATCTAGTGAAAGTTTCTTATTTAATTTTAATTTTCATAGGTACATAATAGGTGCCTATATTTATGGGATACATGAGATACCCCAATACAGGTATGTAATTTGTAATAATCACATCATGGAAAATGGAGTATCCATATCCTTAAGCATTTATCTTTTTGTTACAAACAATCCAATTATATTTCTTTAGTTACTTTAAAATGTGCAATTAAATTATTATTGACTATAGTGTTATTTTGTACCCATTAATTATCCCCAATTCTCACCCACCCTATAGCCCCACTATCCTTCCCAGCTTCTGGTGATCATGTCTCTACTCTCTACCTCCATGGGTTCAATTGTTTTGATTTTTGGCTCCCACAAATAAGTGAAAATATGTGAAGTTTGTCTTTCTAAGGCTGATTTATTTCACTTAACATAATGGCCTTCAGTTCTATCTATGTTGTTGCAAATGACAAGCTCTTATTCCCTTTTATGGCTGCATAGTATTCCATTGTGTATACATACCACATATACCACATATTCTTTATCTGACAGTCTGTTGATGGACACTTAAATAGCTTCCACATCTTAGCTATTGTGAACAGTGGTACAACAAACATGGCAGTGCAGGTAACTCTTTGATATGCTGATTTCCTTTCATTGGGCTATATACACAGCAGTGGAATTGCTGGATTGTATGGTAGCTCTATGTTTAGATTTTTGAGAAACCTCCAAACTGTTCTGCAGACTGGTCGTACTAATTCACATTTCCACCAATAGTGTCCAAGGGTTCCCTTTTCTCCATATCTTCACCAGCATTTGTTATTTCTTGTCTTTTGGATAACAGCCATCTTAACTGGGAGAAGATGATATCTCATTGTGGTTTTGCTTTGCACTTCTCTGATGATTAGTGATATTCAGCACCTTTTCATATGCCTGTTTGCCATTTGTGTATCTTCTTTTAAGAAATGCAACTTCAAATCTTTTGACCATTTTTAAATCAGATTAGATTTTTTCCTATAGAGTTGTTTGAGCTCCTTGCATATATATTCTGGTTACTAATCCATTGTCAGATGCATAGTTTGCACATATTTTCTCCCATCTGTGTGTTGTCCTTTCACTGTTGATGGTTTCTTTTGCTGTGCAGAAGCTTTTTAATTTGATGTGATTCTATTTGTCCATTTTTGCTTTAGTTATTTGCCAATGCTTGTGGAGTATTCCTCAACAAATCTTTGCCCAGACCAATGCCCTGGAGAGTTTCCCTAAGGCTTTATTGTAGTGGTTTTATGGTTTGATGTCTTAGATTTAAGTCTTTAAATGATGTTTATTTGAGTTTTTATGTGGCAAGCCATAGAGGTTGCCATGTTCATAATCCCTACTTGTCCTCCACTTACCAAAAGTTGGAGGTAATTGAATCATGGGGACGATTTTCCCCATGCTGTTCTCTTGATAGCAAGTAAGTTCTCATCATATATGATAGTTTTATAAGGGGCTCTTTCCCCTTCCCTAACCACTCTCTTTAGCCTGCTGCCATGTAAGAAGTGCTTCTTCTGCTTCCACCATGATTGTAAGTTTCCTGAGGCCTCTGCAGCCCTGCAGAACTGTGAGTCAAGTAAACCTCTTTTCTTTATAAATTACCCAGTCTTGGGTATGTTTTTATAGGAGTATGAAAATGGACTAATACAGGGGACAAGGTTCATTCTCTCTCATTATAATGTAGTGAAAGTTTTTTGTTTATTTTTAATTTTTATAGGTACATAGTAGGTATCTGTATTTATGGTGTACATGAGATACCTCAATACAGGTATGTAATTTGTAATAATCACATCATGAAAAATGGAGTATCCATCTCTTGTTTGATTGCTCTAGCTACGATTTCCAGTATATGTTGAATAACAGTGGTGAAAGTGGGCAACCTTGTCATGTTACAGATCTTACAGGAAAGATTTTCAGTTTTTCCCCATTCAATATGATACAAGCTGTGGCTCTGTAAAGTGTGGCTTTTATTATGTTGGGTATGTTCCTTCTATGCTCAGTTTGTTGGGGATTTTTATCATGATGTGATGTTGGATTTTCTCAATTGCTTTGTCAGCATCAATTGAAATGATTATATGATTTTGTCATTTATTCTGTTGATATGATTACCACATTGACTGAATTAGGTGTGTTGAACCATCCCTGCATCCCAGGGATAAATTCCACTTGTCACAATGAATGATCATTTTAATGTATTCTTGAATTTGGTTTGCTAGTATTTTGTTGAGGATGTTTGCATCAATACTCGTCAAAGATAATGGCCTACAGTTTTGTATCGTTTTGTATTAGGTAATACTGGCCTCATAGAATGAGTCTGAATGTATTTCCTTCTCCTCTATTTTTTCAAAGTAGTTTGAGTAGGATTGGTGTCAGTTCTTCTTTAAATATTTGGTAGAATTCAGCAGTGAAGCCAGTGGGTCCTGAGGTTTTCTTAATTGGAAGAATTTTTATTACAGTTTCTATCTCCTTGTTTGTTATTGGTCTAAGTTTGGATTTCTTCATAGTTTCAGTGTTGGTAGGTTATACATGTCTAGGAATTTATTAATTTCCTCTAGATTTTTCAACTTGTTGCTTATGGTAGCTACTAATGATCCTTTGAATTTTCTGTGGTATCATTTCTGTGGTCTCCTTTTTTATCTCTGATTTTATTTATTTAGGTCTTTTCTCCTTTTTTTATTAGTCTGACTAAATGTAGAGCACTTTCACCGATGGTGGCAAGGCTTGCTGAGAAACTCAAGTTGTGACCACTGGGATAGACAATTTCCCTCTGGTTAGGTCTGGTCCAAATGTTCCCTATGTGTGCAGGCAATAGCTAAGCCAGTGTGGTTTTGCTCTCTGCTCTAGCAGGGCAGCACTGAGTTCAATATAAAGTTTCATAACTGCTGTACTCCCCCTCTCCCAAACACACTATTTCTCCATGCTGTATAGTTGCTGCCAGAGGGTGGGGAGAGTGGCACAAGCACTCCCTTAGCCATCTCAACTGGTGTCTTGGTATGTTGTGTTCTCCCACCACTCCAGTTCACTGACTCTGATCCCAGCTGAGCCCTAGAGCCTGCCTAGGAATTGCAGTTTTCATGGCCTAGCTTGCCCCTGAAGCTTGTGGGTGTCAGCTGTGTCAGCTGGGTATAGCCCAGTTCTTTCCACTATGACAAGGCAGTGCTGAGTTCAAAGTAAAATCTCCAGTTGCCATACTCTCCCTTTCGCCAAAATACAGTTTCTCTGCAATACTTGGCAACTACCAAGGGATGGGGGAAAGATGGCTTTGAAAATTCAAGACTATTTCTCCTACTCGCTTTCAGTGCTTCTTTCAGCAACATGAAGTTAAAACCAGATACTGATTGCTCACCTGATTTTTAGTTCACTTAAAGATACTTTTAGACTGTAATTAGTTGTTAAAATTTGGTGTTCTTGCAGGGGAATTAATAGTGTAGGCTTCTATTTGATCATCTTGCTCTATTCCTCAAAAGATTATTTTCTTAATGGGCTTCCCAGAAACAAAGAATTCAAGACCCACAATCTTCAACCCAAAAATTTTGTTAACTGGAAAAAACATTTAAAAAAGACCTTCTCCATCCAAAGTGGAAGATCCCTTATCTAGTGTTTCTTACTAACCCTCATGCTGTTAAATTAGAAGAAAAGGACTAGTTAAGAGTTAAAATTAAAATATTACTGTGCCAAGTGTAGCTTTATATTGAAAATATAAAGGTAAAACTTCAGGTAAAAAGTGTGAATAATGTTTGAGCCAAGCAGTATGTTAGCAAACAGGTGTTTGCAAATCCCCTAAATAGAAGATTTGGTTTAAAATAAGGTTAAATAATAGACTTTTACTCATAGTCATATTCTCAGCTCACGCTTTACATGGGCTTATATGCCCATGCTTCTTAAATCAAGAAGACACAATGTGAGCACAGATATTTGAAACAGGAACTTTCCTGAAAAATTTGAGACATATGACCCTAGACATCTACCTTTGATAGTTGATACATGCACAAAGTTCCACTGAGGAATCTTCTGCTTGATTTCTAAGTCTATAAAAATTATTTACATTTTGTTTCCTTTTTTTTTTTTTGGAGACTGGGTTTCACTCTGTTGACCAGATTGAAATGCAGTGGCAGAAAAATGTCTCACTGCAGCTTGACCTCCTGGCTTCAATCAATCTTCCTGTCTCAGCTTCCCACGCAGCTGGGATCACAGGCATGTGCCACCATGCTCAGTTAATTTTTATCTTTTATTTTTTGCAAAGACAGCGTTTCGCCATATTTCCCAAGCTAGTCTCTAACTCCTGGGCTCAAGTGATCTACCTATCTTGGCCTACCAAAAAGCTTGGATTACAGGTAGGATCCACCATCTGCAGTTTAGCTTTCATTTCTTGTAAGTCATAGTTATCTTTTCCTTTCAGAATCCCGATGACTCTGTAGTAGAACACATACTTCTTCCTTTAACATAAGAAAGTCTGTGTTCTCCATTTTAGAATGTAGCCATCCCACATTCACATGGGAGATTCTTCATCTCCACCATTCCCTGGAGTCAGCCAGCCCCCTCCCACCCCCAGCTCAGAACACAAAATTTGTAAACAATAGTTTCCAGAATGTCATTGTCAATAAAAAAACATATGGATCTTGCTGGAAGAGGGCTAGCAGTGTGAATAAACTTGTGAACTTTAGAAATTGGTGACATCTTTGAAGTTGAAATAAAACCTTCTGAAAATAAGATTTTTTTCCAAAGTTGGCCCTATCCACTTTCAATAAACAAAAACTCTGAATATGAACAAGCAGCTGAAGAGGTGAAACTTTCTAATGGTGCCAGATGGAGCCAAAATCACTTTGTCAATGAGGTAAGAAATCAGCAGGACTTGTTTTCTGAGCACTGGTCGCAACCCTGGTTGTGACCTTGATGATCAAAGTAGGATGTGGTTGAAACAGAGTGCAGTAAAGAAGCCAACCAAAACCAGCAAATGGCAACAAAAGTGGCCTCTATTTGCCCTCACTGCTTATTAGCAGAAAGGTGCTCCCACTGACACCTTGACAGTTTACAAATGCCATGGCAACTGGGCATGACAATGACCCAGAAGTTACCTTATATGTTAATGAAAACTCCCTGCTTCTTTTCCAGAAAGTTCTAAACACCTGCCTCTCAATTTGTATATAATTAAAATTGGGTATAAATACAGCTAGCCCCTAGCCAATATGTTGCTCTTCTGGGCACACTGCCTATGGAATAGCCTGGCTCTGCAAGGAGCAGTACCTCTGCTTCTGCTGTACACTGCCATGTCAATAAACAAGTTGTCATCTAACACCAGCTTGTCCTTGAACTTTTTCCTGGGCAAAGCCAAGAACCCTCCTGGACTAAGGCCCAATTTGAGGGTTTGCCTGTCCTGCATCATCAACATAAAAAATAGAAACGCATTTCTAAGTAAAAAGATTTTATATGAGAATAATACACAAAAGGTAGGATTGCAATTTGGGACCTAGAGACAGACCAGAGTGGCTTCTGGAACAAAGGAAAAGGTGAGAGTTTATTGGGGAAAGAGGAGGTTATGCAAGTTGTTTTGAAACAAAGCTTATTGGTGCTGATGGCACCCTGCAAGATCTGGTGACTCTGATGCACCAGCATCAGTAGTTGCAAGGTAGGACTTCTAATGTTGAGGTTTTAGTTAGGACCTTGTAGTTTTGGATTGGGTTGGTGAGTCAGTTTTGAAACAGGCAACTGTTCTTGTATTGTGCTGCTAGCTGTCCTTATGTGACTCATGTAGTAAGCTGTGGTTTGGAAAAAAAAAATGTGATAGTTTCTGTTAGCAGACAAATCTTGGGTGAGAGCCTTCCCCACATGACCTTTGCAGCTCTGCTTGCCAGGGTTTGACACAAAGGATGCTATTCCTCATTGTTCTTGAAATGAGTTCTAACTGTATCTCTCACAATGCCAATGTAATGGCCATTTCTGCTTTATAGAAATTAGTAGGCAAAAGAACCGAGGCAGGCAAACCCCAGAACTACATCTCAGCCGGGGAGGTTCTTGGCTTCACTCAGAATTCAAGAGTGAGCTACCCATGAAGGAAAGCAAGTTTATTAAAGCAATAGTGTACAGCAAAATGGCCACTCCACAGACAAAGTAGGGCTATCCCATAGGCAGAACAGCCTGGATAGCAGCAGCAGCCAGGGTAGCAGCCCAGAGCGGCAGTCCCCATAGATTGCTGGCTGGCTATATTCATACCCAATCTCAATCAGGTAATAATTAAAGGGCAAATTATTAGGACTTTTTTAGAAAAGGGGCAGAGGAGTTCCCAGAATTATATAAGGAACTTCCAGGTCATTGCCATGGCATTTGTAAACTGTCATGGCACTGGTGGGAGTGCCTTTTTGCTAATGAGCAGTGAGGACAACCACAGGTCGCTTTTGTTGCCATCTGCTGGTTTCCGCCAGTTTTTCTGCTACATCTGGTTTAGATCAGCAAGGCTGTGATCAGAAAATAAGTTCTGCTGATCTCCTACCTCAGAACTATTTATTTGGCTAGTATTCTGCTGTGATGAAGTTTTTCGGAATGTATTTTGACTTAACCTTTTCAGCTGGTTGACCTTTCTGTGGTCTCTGGACATCTAATGGAGATGCGTAGTAACAAAGGCATGAAACCCTGAGCAGGTACACAAGAAGGGCTTTTCAGGAGAGTTCCGCTGTATTGCTGTCTTTATTGTTTTCTCCTCAGATATTGCTATAAACACCCTGACAAAACCCAAAGAAAAGGTGGAATGAAGTGTTCCACTAAGTGATGTGAGAAGTCTGTCAGTCCCATTGCAAGCCAATATAAAACTGAATAATTCAGTATTGTATGGCTAAAGTTCTAAATATTCATTGGGAAATACACTTGGAGAAATCTCCCATAATATACCATAAAGGAAAAAAACAATAGATTAAGTGAAAGAAAAACTTGAAAGCAAAGAGGATCATTACAGAAAGTCCAATGTTCATCTAATAGAACTTTTAGAAAGAATTGAAGCAATAAAGAGATGAAATTATTTTTAAGAAAAGAAGAAAAATAATTCCCTGAGATGAAGATTTTAATCTCCAATTTTATAAGGTCCACTGACTGTCAAAAAGGAAAAGTTGAAAAGAGACAGATACAAATTTTTTTAATTTTAACAAGATAAAATGCTTAAAACTCCCACAATGAAAGAAAAACTGGTATCAGATTTTTGAGTATTTTATTACGATTACTATTGGGGTTACTGTTAGCATTTTAACTTTCAACAATCTAGTTTGGATTAATACCAACTACTTCAATAGTATTTTTTTTAATTTTGTTTCTATATTGTTTTGTTCCCCTACCCCTTGAGGCTGTTATAGTCACAAAATACATCTTCATATATTTTGAGGCTTCAATACATTGTGTGTCAATCTGCTTAGATGTACAATTATTGCATTGAGCAATTGTCTTTTAAATCAGATAGGATATTTTAAGAGGAGTTACAAACAAACTAAATTTCTACTTTCTTCTATATTTATATCTGTCCCAGGTATAACTATCTTAGATCATCCAGTCACCAGTCAACCCTCCAGCTGAGTGAGCTTAACCAAGATCAGCCTTGGCCTGTCCCAACCAGGAGAACCACCCAGCTGATCCCAGGGTCAGGAGTAATCATACATGCTTATTGCTTTGCTCCACTAAGCTTTGAAGTGGTTTTCTTTACAGCATTATCTTGGAAATAGATAAAACGTGATTTAGTAAATTTTTCTGTTTGATTTGTTCTTTTTCATTCTGTTTCTTCACATGCTAGATTCTATATCATCTCCATTGTTCCTTCATCTATCCAGTCTTTTGTTGCCAATACAACCCTTTTTGATTTTTTACTTTTCTGTATATTCTTATATTTCATTTGTCAAGAAATGGATATTAAATTCCTCTGCCACTTTTTCAACATCAAGTATATTATATGTTTTTTCTTATTGGTTCTATTGATGTAATGTCATATATTCATGATTTCATAAATTAAACTACTCATGAATTTGTGCAAATAGGTTTTTCTCAGGAATTCATGAGAAAGTGTCTGCGACAGATCTCAATCAGTTTAGAAGTTTATTTTGCCAAGGTTAAGGATGTGACCAGGAGACAGGTCTGTGTCTCTCTTGAAAGCTGATTTTCAGGTCTTTGATATTTAAAGGGGAAAAATGGACTAGAGGGAATGGAGGGAGAGTAGGGTGACATTATGGAATCCACATGTTGCAAGATAAAGGAGCATGTAGGGGAATAGTCAGTTTTGTTTTTGTCTGGCACTCAGTAAATCCACACTTTATGTATGATAAGGTGGACATAGAGTAGCTACCTGTGGAAATATTTAACCTTTTGGGTACCGTTCTGCTTAGGAACAAAAGGAAAGGCAACTTCTTGTAGGACGCAGCTTTCGGCCTGATTTTTTCTTTTGGCAGAGTGAATTGAGGTCTCAAGTCGTATTTTCGCATTTCAAATTCAATCTTCTAAAATTTTACAGACTATTTTTACATTTACATTTACATGTAAATTTGGTCTTAATTTTGTGTGTTCTCATTATCACAGTTTTATGTGAGAATTTTGAAAGCTTAGTTAAACGAATTGGGTTTCCTTAATTATCTATGCTTTGAGGCATAATTTATGTATCAGAAGCATTATCTGTTTCTTGAAGATTTCAAGTAATTGACTCAGAAAACCATCTTTATATCTAACTGGTTGACCCCCTTAGCAATGAACACATTTAATGATCAGATCTAAGAGGAATACACTATCAATTATGTAGTCATTCTGCCAAAAATGCATTACTGAAATCTAATCATGGTAACATAGAATACAAACAAATTGAGGGACAGTATGCAAAATAAATGCTTATACTTTTCAAAAATACCTATATCATGATAGGCAAAAGAAAAAAAAATTAAAGAACTTTTCTAAATTCAAGGACACCAAAGTGACATGAAAACTAAGGGCAATGTATGATCCTCAATTGGATCCTGGATTAGGAAAAATGGCTATAACAGACATTAATGGACAATTGGAAAATTTTTAATATGACTAGAGGTTAAATAATAGTATTATAGCTGTATAATTTACCTGATTTTGACAATTATGCTGTGGTTATGTAAGAGAATGCTCTTGTTCTTAGGTAAGGTTCTCTGAAGTATTGAGGGTTAAGGAGAAAAATGATCATAAGGAACAACTGTTTTTTCCTTTTAGATAATCAAATCAATGCCATTGTAATTATACCAACTCAACTGAATTGATGCAAATATTTTTCCAGACACTATGGAAACTCACTAAATATAAATGTTTTTTATGAATTTTTAAAATTTTAATTATAATTTTAGATTATTTCATATGTCCCTTATATAATTATTTATAATCTCTGTATTTTCTTGCTAGAATGTTGGTAGTCAGGGCTGTAATAAGGAGTAAAGAATGCAATTGAATTCTGCATATCTCTCATAGCTTTGACCAACACAAACATTAAAATCATGCTAATGGCATAGTCACATTGTGTCATGTATGTGGGCCCTTTCTCAGAAGGAACTCTAAATAAACTCAGAATGTATGCATCTGAAACCTACAATGAATCTGGAATGTAAATAACTGTACCCCTTACTATTTACTGGCCAATTGTTTACACAGCTCACGAAAAAACACATGTATGTGTGCACTCAAATTTTTTGTAACCCGATAAAATTGTCAGAAATAACCTAGAAGCATTTCTTCCTGAAGACAAAGTCTGAGGGTGGTGACCTATAGAGCAAGAAGACATTGATCTATTGTCTTCCAGGTGCAAGATTCTGGCTAAAGGGTGAGTTTTAGTGCCCAGGTAGCAGGCTGGGATGAGGCCTCGCTCTTCTGTCAAATCCATTTACATGCATCATGTTATGTTTACAGATGGGCAGCAGATTTTAAAAATACTGTAAGTAAGCCCAAAGGCACTTAAGCAGAGTACTATATTAATTGAATAATAAAACTGAGTAAATTTTAGAATGTAAGTAGAGAAACTGAGGTTAATAAAGAAATGCCTAGGTATTAAAAATTGTTTTCACCTGGCAAGGTGGCTCATGCCTGTAATCCCAGCACTTTGGGAGGCTGAAGCGGGTGGATCACCTGAGGTCAGGAGTTTGAGACCAGCCTGGCCAACATGGTGAAATCCTGTCTCTACTAAAAATACAAAAATTAGCCAGTCTGGGTGGCGGGTACCCGTAATCCCAGCTACTAGGGAGGCTGAGGCAGGAGAATTGCTTGAATCTGGGAAGCAGAGGTTGCAGTGAACCGAGATCCTGCCATTGCACTCCAGCATGGGTGACAAGAGCAAAACTCCATCTGATGAAAGAACGAATGAATGAATTAATTAAAAATAAACATTTTCACCTTGATGTCTTGGAATTGTATGGAGAAAATCTCAAGATCTGCCTGTATAAATTAATGACTTCCCAGGTCTCCCTTTCTGCATGGGCAATTGTATCGCCCAGACGCAATACAGGCTCCCTTCATAGCTGTCTGGCTCTGCTCCCTTTCCTGGAAAACCCTCTCTCTGCCCCATCTCAAATTAGAGGCAATTGCTCTTGCCCAGTTTCTTGATATACATAGAAATTATTTTAAAACCAGTTAATTGAGAAAATAATGTCAACACACACATATCACTCACAAATATACAAACCTTCACTTTTACCATTTAATAAATTATATGCAGAAACTTAATAAAATCAGAGAAGGCAGACCAGAAAACAAAATCAGTATTTAAAATCTTAGGGTAATCAGAAGGCCAGGAATAGTCCGTGGGATTACAAGTGTCTGACAACCAAGGGTTATGAGCAATAAAACAGTGGAGAGATCCATGCCAGATGCCAGCAGGGATGGGGAGAAATTCTACCCAAAATCTGATGGGGTGCAGAAACATATCTACACATAGATAATAATTTTTTGATTTTATTTGTTTCGCTCCTAGCACTTTGGTCTACCTGATGCTTTCTTTCTTTTTCTTTTTCTTTCTTTTTTTCGAGACAGAGTCTCACTCCATCACCAGGTGCCAGGCTGGAGTGCAGTGGTACAATCTTGGCTCACTGCAACCTCCGCCTCCCCGGTTCAAGCAATTCTCCTGCCTCAGGCTCCTAAGTAGCTAGGACTACAGGTGCATGCCACCACGCCCAGCTAATTTTTTTGTACTTTTAGTTTCATCACGTTGGCCAGGATGGTCCCTGGTGCTTTCTAACAACTAACACAGATCCTCAGTCAGCATTCCCAGTCCACTTTTCCCCTGCCCAGCCTCTGTTCACCCACAGGAGAACCTCTCCCTTCAGTCCCCCCATATTCTTCTGCATCCCATTCACCCTTCGAAGAGAGCTGATACACTAGTCATAGTGGCATCATGACTGTTAAGGTTTGGTGCAGTAGCTTCCTAGGTATTGTGTTTTAATAGAGTACAAGAAGCCTTCGGATAACAGAATACATCCCCAACTGTGGCATTTCCAGTAGGATCCCACGGGAAGAGGATATGTTTTTCAAGAACAGCGAGCATCCTGATGGCTCCCCTCTATCTGGTGAGCTGGTGCTCTGCCTTCCTCTCAGGCTGGCCTGCCTGTGTTCCCCCAGTGTCATTGTCTGCAATCAATCTCCCTCCTAAAATAAATTCCAGAACCAGCTACATCTTTGTCCTTTTCTGACATCTGAAGACTGGCATGATCTGAAAGGAATCTATGTACTCTCACCTCAAACACTGTCTAAAGCAATTATCTAAAAATATCTAAAGCAAATTCCTGCAGCCCCTAGAAATCCACCATGGCAACACAAACACTCACACACTCACACACACACACACACACACACACACACACACACACACACACGATAATTGTAGGACCAAAATAAACTAAGACAATTTTCCTTGGTGGTACCCACTGGGTTAATGAAATTTCATCTAAAATAAGTCATCTTGAACCCCAGGCACAGGGAAGAAATTTAAGTTCAGTAGTGATTCAGAATCAGAGGATAAACACAAACATGTCTTTGGCACACAGAGAAAGCCTGGGGGCAGGATGTGGTTGCAAAAGGAATATTTCCCCTTTAAGCCACTGGTTTCGTGGGACTTTTGTTAAGAAAAGATTAAGAGGTCATTTTCCTCTAAGGGCTTACAGGAAAGAATTTATGAACCTAAATAGCTAGCAAAGTTACTGAAAGTTAGGGAGTGCTTAGGTTTGTTAGTTGTTATTAGTGTGATAAGAAGAGGCTTATAGATAGTTCACGATATTAGAAAGTAAGTTAAATAGTCCAATGTCCTTTAACACTGCACTTCATTGTAATGTTTCCTTGTCATTACCATAGCAAATAATAATGCAAAAAATTATTCCTAGAGGATTTTTTCTAGGTTGCAGACCAAAAAAAAAGGTGAGAAAGGAGCTTATGGAAGCAAAATAAGCTTAAGAAAAAAATACCTAAGTTTACAGTTTGAGCATTTGGGTAAACAGTGGTGTAATTTACCAAAATCTAAAGTAGGGAAGATGGGATAAGAACAGGTTAGGGAGCAAGGTGAGGAGGAGTAAGGCAGATTCTGCTTTAGACATGTTCTGTTTGAACTGCCTATAAGAAATTTAAAAAGAGGGATCAAGTACACAGTTGGGTATACAAATTTAGAACTCTGTCGAAGTTTAGGCAAGAGACATAAATGTAGGAGTCATTCCTATATAAATAGTATTAAAGTAATAGAACTAAAATGGAGACAGAGAAAGATCCTGGCCAAGACCTGGGGTTCACTATGGTATATCTGTATTAGTCTGTTCTCACTCTGCTAATAAAGACATACCTGAGTCTGGGTAATTTATAAAGGAAAAAGGTTCAATTGACTCATAGTTCCACACGGCTAGGGAGGTCTCATAATCATGGTGGAAGGCCAATGAGGAGCAAAGTCACCTCTTACATGGTGGTAGAAGAGAGAGAGCTTGTGTAGGGGAATTCCCCTTTATAAAACCTTCGAATCTTCTGAGGCTTATTCACTATCACCTGAACAGCACAGGGAAGACCCGCACCCCTCTGCCCCATGATTCAATTACTCTCCACCAGATCCCTCCCACCACACGTGGTAATTAAGGGCATACAATTCAACATGAGATTTGGGTGGGGACACAGTCAAACCATACCAGTATTCATGTAATCGTAGAGCACAAAGAGAAGCTGCAACAAAACATTTTTTTTTTTTTTACAATGGAGTCTTACTCTGTCACCCAGGCTGGAGTGCAAGGGCACAATGTCAATTCACTGCAACCTCTGCCTCCTAGGTTCAAGCAATTCTCTTGCCTCAGCCTCCCAAGTAGCTGGGATTATAGACATACTCCATCAAGCCCAGCTAATTCTTGTATTTTTAGTAGAGATAGGGTTTCACCCCGTTGGCCAGGCTGGTCTTGAACTCCTGACCTCAGGTGATCCACCCACCTTGGCCTCCCAAAGTGCTGGGATTACAGGCATGAGCTACTGCTCCCAACAAACTAAACCTATTTTGCCTGTTAATGAGTTCCCAGCCATCTTCAATTCATTAGATTCATAGATCAGTTGGCATCTCAGGAACCCTCAAAATGGGTCATGGGAAAGAATTTAGTGAAAGCGTAGTTATCAGTATGTGATTTAGTTAACAACAACAGGGGATGGCAAAGCACCACGTTTCTGCAAACACTACCAGCTGGTGCCTGAAGGGGCTGAAACAGAAGGAAGTTGTTATCCAGGACCCAGCGAGAACTGCAGCCGCGGGAGGGGTGCCTTGCAAGGTGTGCTCCTCAGGGCATGAGCACAGCCACTGCAGAGCCCCTGGCCCTCCAGCTTCTCTATCTTCTCAAGTCTCCTCTTCAAACCTGGCAGAGATCAGTGCACAAGGCATTGCAGAGATGGTCCCGGAAATCAGTCTCCTGTGGGACAAGGCCAGGGAGAATAGATGTGGAAGGGGAGACAGAGAATCCCCAGCACATATTATTAAGTAAATAGCTACAATTGACCATATGTAGGTGGTGACTGTCGGAAAGCAGACACTTACATGCTGCTCAGACTTTGCCCTTCAAATGGCAAACTTTTCAAACTGGAACAGAGTTATCTAGTTCAGTTCTGCCTGTAATTATATTTCTCTCTAAAGCAGCACAGCATCTGTATCATACCTTGCTTCCCACGTCCGTTTCCCTCCACCAGGGCAACACAGGCCCATGCCTGTTTATCAGGGTTCCCCCTGTGGGGCAACACCTCACGTGGAGCTCTGGACAGGGCGAGGCCTTGGGGCTCTGAGGGGCTGCCTCTTCTCTGCCCACAGCCCTGGGCTCTCCACAGGTTCTGTGCCTCAGGGCCACATGACATCCTGCCTCGAAGCCAGGGACTGGAAACTCCCTCAGACTAACATCGAGTTCAATGCCACATTCCTGGGAAAAAGCTCAGGAAACCATGAGTGTCTCCCAAGGTCCTGAGACTAGACAGAGTGACTCACAGAGATCCACTGTCTTTTGCTTCCACACCTCCACCCAGGGGCTTCCTTAGCACCCCAGGGAGTTATCTCCATCTGACCTTATCTTTCACATGATTGTTCTGACTCTTATACTCTTCTTGGTGTTTACAGATTCCTCCATGACATGCAGTATTTATTTTTTTAGATAGATTGGTCTTTAACTTTAAATCTAATTTAAATTTCAGTAGCCCCGTGTGGCCACCATATTTGGCAGTGAAGGCTTAGGCAGTCTCACTCACTGGCTGCAATGTTCCTACCTGCCTTAAGAAAATCTCATTTTTTAATGGAAAGAAGTTAACAATTTACAAGTTAATCTTGCTTATGTACTCTGCTGAATGCCATTGTATAGGTTATCTCATTCAAAATTCACCTCAGCTTCATGACTAAAGAAAGTAAGGTTTGCTAAAAACATTCCGGTAGTTAGTAATGAAGGTTGATTTGAACTCAGATATATGTTGTATTTTTTTAAGTTAGGTTTTATTGTCCTATTTTCTCAGAATTACCTTATAGTGTGGTGATTAAGATCAGAGCTTTGGAGACAGGTAGCTCTCAGTTCAAGTTCCAGTTCTGTAGATTACTTGCTTGTGATCTTGGGTTAGCTATCCAACCTATCTAAAGCATCCTTTCTTCATTTGCAAAGAAGAGATAAAACAAGTAGCTCTTTTACATATCATGTGTGTTATATAACATTCTAGGTGTATTTCATAATGTAATACTTATCTGTAAAACTTAACAATTTAATATTATTGTTATTTATGTGTAAAAAGTCATTTCAAATCATTCCTTAATCACTAAAGCAGAATCCCAAGGGCCTCTAACCAGCCACTTTCTTGAACTCCTTTGAGATAATGGTTAAGAAGAAAACATAATGATCTCTATCTCATTTCAGAAAAATCTTCAACAAAGGAAAAAATAAAAACCTCTCTTGGCTCTCAAAGCATCTTTTCAGTTATTTAAAATTGATGGTTCAAGGGTGGTTTGGTTTTGCCTGCCGTAACAATCATGGGAGAGTGTAAGATTTCAACAACTATCTGACATGAAGGCAAACATTTTCCTGCGGGCCAGGCCCTGGGCCGATCCTGACAAGACACAGACCTTTGACTCTCAAATTAAGAGGCCATTGGAACTTTAGCAGTCACCTGTGGCCACTGGGAAACATGGTCTCAGAGCCCTAGAATTGCTCTGTGTTCAAGTTCTCCCCCAGTGGAGCAACTGTGGAAGGAGGGAAAAGAAATATCAAAGATTAGTCTTTTCAGTCCCTCCACCCTGAAAGTCAAGGATGTAGGCATGCAACATTTAAAAAAATATTTGGCCCTGTGTTACTGTTCTGTGAAATATCAGTCATTACCAGTATTTTACACCGATTCTATTATTTTTCCAGGAGAGTGTATCACAGTTAGCCAGACATATATCCATGATGGTATAAATTAATCTTGTTGAGTATTCTACTAAATTCTGGGGAATTGTTGACTGTTCTTCATAAAGCCAAGAATATTTCTCATGTGAGGGTTTTCTAAACTCAAGCAAGATTTTCACGTTCACATGTCAGGTGGTTATGTGGAAGAGGGCAAGGATCCAATAGCCCACAGTGCCTCAGACTGGCTCACAACATATGTAGCTTTGACATAACCTGGGGACCTTGGGACGTTGGCAGGGTGGCAAGGGATAGTCACTGTGCTGTACAGTCTAAAAATTTTTAAAGTCAAATTTATCTTTTGTTAGTTTCAAAATGACTGGCTGGCTTGTGCCAGTTCAGTGAGCTAAAAAAGCCACAAAAATCTCAAAACTCTTGCTGATTCAGAGCAAAATGATGGTCTACAGCCTTTCAAGAGAAAGGGCTTAAATTTATGAAACATGTCCATTATGATGGGTGATAATCTTGATCACATTTACCATTAAAAGTAGATTTATGAACGATGATGTAAGAAGATGCTGTGCAGGAAGGAACCATGAGACTGGAGCTTCAGATGCTCAAGGGTGAAGTAAATAGTACTTTCATCCCTGCCCAGAGTGTCTCTGTCCCTTTCTCCACATGGAGATAGGTGACAGTAAAAGAAAAGCCCTGAGGTTTGCTGGGAGCTGGAGTCAGGTGCATCCTAGATCCACCCCTTCCTGTCACCTACTGAACATCTTTTATTAGTGGAAATGTTATTTTTCTTCTACACAGTGAAATCAGCATCTTAGTTTAAAACCAGTGTTTGTGGTTCTGATTCAACTGCTACAGTTCCTCACACAGCTTGAGACCAAAGGAATACATGTTCTGTTGCTATGACAAGATGACTAATAATGAACAAAGATCTATTACTAACACAATGGTGGTCCAAGTATTGGAGAAAGTTTTGCAGATTGGAGTTAAATTGAATGCAATTTAATCTGATAAATTTTTCTAACTTACTGCTGAATATGGGTCCAGTAATTTACCAGAAAAGTCAGAAAGATGGGAATAAAAAAAGCAAAGGTAATGAGCAGGATAAATTATCAACTACACCACAGGCTTTTAGTGAAAGATCAGAACAACATATGGAGGGAGTATCAGTTTCTCACAGCAGTCTTTTCATGTAAAAAAAATGTCAGGGGCTATCAAACTGTCACCAAACATATGATGGCTATGCCAACTGCAGCTCCTGGGATGGAAAGCACCCTTCAGAAACTACTGCCATGTTAAAAGATGAAGGTATTCTCGGTGATGGTGATGAAGATATCATTTTGGAAACAAACAAACAAATTACCAGAGAAATCCAGTGGTATTATTATACTGAAAATCCTTGCACCATTTTTGCTAGCTGGTTTTGGAATACTTTCAGTTGGTGTTATGTTAGATATAGTAAAACAATGAGAAATTTCAATGGTTTGAGACTTTAGATGTTGGGATGAGAGCATGTAGAATGGACATAGATCTTTGGGGACCAGAGGGTGGACTGTGGTAGGCAGAATATGCCATCCCCCAATGATATCCATGCCCTAATTCCTTGAACCTATGAATATGTTGCCTTATACGGGACAGAGGCCATGTAGATGTGATTAATTTAAGGACTGGAAATAGGAACATTATTCTGGATTGTCTGGATGGGTCCAGTGGAATCACAAAGAGGGAGGCAAAAGGGTCAGAGTAAGAGAGAAGAAGTGATGGTGGAAGCAAAGATCAGAGAGAGATTTAAGATGCTATACTTCCAACTCTGAAGGTGGAGATAGGGACCATGAGCCAAGGAATACAGGTGGCCTCAAGAAGTTGGAAAAGGCAAAGAAACAGTTTTCCCCTACAGCCTCCTGAAGGAATGCAGCCCTGCAGACATCTTAAATTTAGGACTTCTGATCTCTAAAACTGCAATATAATAAATTTGTGTTGTTTTAAGTTACTAAGCTGGTGGTGACTTGCAATAGCAGCAATGGGAAATTAATACAGAAGTGTTCAAAAAAGTTACAGAAGTTTTCATTTTAATTTCTTCACTTCTTTTTCTCCGTGAAAACTTGGAAATGACATTGGCATCAAGATTAACCACTGCAGTAAATGTAGGGAAGATGGATTCACCCATTGAAAAGTAAAACCTAAGAATTGGCAGTTTGGCCTTAAAGCAGATTCCGGCAACTGTAGTGGGTTTTCTTGCAGCCGTAGCAGCAATTATTTTGGGCTGGATTCCAGAGGAAAAATAAAACCTTGATTATTCCATCATTTTTTTGCTTTAACAAAGCGAAAACTACCTTCCTTGCATCTCTTCTGCAGAGAATAATAATAGTTTAGGTTATTGTTGGTTCAAAGAAGAATTATATAAATTCTGTTAATGTCACTACAGCCATTGCTGCTAGTTTTGGCAACCTTAGAACTCTATTTTTATCTTGAATAAGTCAGAGTGTAATACTCCTGTCTTGAGACTTATTACTATGTATTAGTTGGTGCCTTTTTCTCTGCTCTAACTCCCAACTGAATTGTAATGACTGCCCAACATTCAGCTACGTTGGCAGTTCTCCAGTCAGTCTCAGAGCCTGCCCTGAGAGCTGGGGGTGTAAGTGGCGCTGGGCCTTACTCTGGAAACATATGTATTTGACTCAGTGTAATTAGGATTATTGCTTCCATGCTATAGTACAACCACCCAATATATATATAATATAACAGCCAACCAATTACTACCATGCTATCATTAGCATATACTTCCATATATAATATAACAGCCAACCAATTACTACCATGCTATCATTAGCATATAGCATGGTAGTAATTGGTTGGCTGTTATATTATATATGGAAGTATATGCTATCATTATACTTCGATAGCATATTATATATGGATGTATATATTATATTATATATTGATATTCCATATTATACTATATATGGAAGTATATGCTATCATTAGCATATAGCATGGTCATAATTGGGTGGCTGTTATAATAGCATATAGCATGGTAGTAATTGGGTGGCTGTTGATGCTAGCAGGATTTCTACCTAACTCAATTGCATAACACCACAATAATTGTCTGATGAACTCAAAGATTGTTATTACTCATTTAGGACATTTTTGCTCCAGAAGTAATAGGTCTGCTGAAGTTTCATTGATCTTAGTGATTCCAGGATATTTTATTCCTTTATACTTTCATTTGTTAAAAAAAATCTTACTTCATTAACTGTAATCTTCATAGTAATATACTTATTGCTGCTGTGTCACAGGTATTTACCTTGTTATGAATTTCTGACAGGATGGCCCATCACTTCTGAAAGCAAAGAAAGAACTTTTATAGTTTCTTCATCCCATATCTTACGGAATGGGTTGGTCTGCCTGGCTCAGCTTTCCAAGCTGTAAGTGTTCGTTTTCAGTGGTTTGTGACAGACTGAGATCAACATGGTAGGGATTAATAAATCCTGCTAAATCCACTCAGATGATCAAGAAGAAAAATGTACAGCTCCGTTCCAAAAAATTTAAGAAAATAATTTGTCTTTTGCCAGGGAAGATTTGGTTGGCCCACATTAAATTAAATGAACTTCATTTCTTTCAAAAAAAAAAAAAAAAAAAGGAATTGTTGTTGAATTAGAAAAAGTAGTATTTGTGATGCCTTTCACAATATAAATGATAATTTGACATTGACAAGGATACAAATTTCAATCTCTGGAATTAATTAAATGGAAAAGGATACATTATTTTGCAATGAATAATTATGGAACCACACACATAGAAGAAATGTACTTTATTACTGTTTAACTTGTAATGTAAGGTTGGGAGAAATAGACCTGGAGTTTAATTTTCTTTATCTTCCAGATGTATTGTGCTTCAAAGCAAACTATAAAAATAAGGAGGCCAAGCCAAGCCTTTATACCTTCATGCCAGCTGAGGATGAATTTAACAACTGCTTGTTAACCAAAAAGTAGTTAAGTTTTGCTAACCTAAAAAATGTTCTGCTGAGTAAAAGATAAACTCTGTTTCACCTGCATTTATCAATTGTCATGAAAGACTTCATGAAAAGCTGTACTTTCATTTAAAAAAAATTGATACAGGGTCTGGTTCTGTCTCCTAGGCTGGAGTACAGTGGTATGATCATGGCTGACACAGCCTCAACTTTCTGGGCTCTAGCAATCCTCCTGCCTCAGCCTCCTGAGTAGTTGGGACTACAGGCATGTGCCCCATGCCCAGCAAATTTTTTATTTTATGTAGAGACAGGGTCTCCCTATGTTGCTCAGGCCGCTCTCCAACTCCTGGGCTCAAGAGATTCTTCTCCCTCAGCCTCCCAAAGTGCTGGAATTACACGTCTGAGCCCCCATGCCTGGCTGAAAGCTGCATTTCAAATACAGAATGACTTTGAGTGATCTTAAATGACAGAAAAGGGTCATTTTTGATTATTGGTTTATAAAATTATAACTGATTTTTTCCCTGAAAACGTTTAAGTGGTCAAAAACAGAAAATAACCTGAACTGTGCTCATAGAGACAGCATAGAATGAGAAGTTGTGCACGTGTGCATGCATGGATGTGTGTGTGCATGTGTTTGAGAGAGACATAGATTAAAATTGCTGCTTTTGTTGTAAAATTAAACCTTGGATTGATGATGGCAAAGATCATAGTGCTGTTGGAATAGCATCATTGTCAAATTATTTATTCACACTTCTCATTGATAATGCTTTTGTCATTTGTCCAAAAATTTTGCTATTGGCCAGAATTTAGTATTTGTCACCTGTGGGATTAATAGTTTCTTCTAATTAAAAAGAAACAGTACCATTTAATATAACCAAGATATAAATAAGATTCAGAATGAGCAAGTGATTTGTTTGCTTTTGAAAGAAGTCCATAAAACTCTTAGGCTTACCCTTTTTTAATAGAAATATTGGCAGGTCTTCTCTATTGTTGTACATGCCTACAAACATCATCTATTTGCACACGCTTGCTTCCAACTGGGTCCTATCATACACTTGTATGTTTTTCCAGTACTTCAAAAAAAAAAACAAAAACAAAAACCTCTAATCTATATTCTAAATACTTGAACCAACAAGTTAATTGTTTAATAGTTAAGCATTTTATATAATGCCTAGTTCATTTTTTAAAATACAGTAGGGTTGTTTAGGTACATTAGATATTTAACAAATTAATCAAATAAAGGAAAGAAAAAAATGTCATGTTAACTTTTGTTCTTTTGGTACAAGTTTTGTGTTAGTGTTGGCATTATCTAAATAGTAGGTTGTTTATATTGAACAAAGTATTCCTGTTAAACTCTTTAAAATAAGGAAAATATGGTTTAGAATTTATGTTTTTGCTTATCTTTAAACTTTAAGTGTTCTACCCTCTGTCTTGTAATGAAGCTACTAAGGCAGAATACAAAATTAATAATGCAATTTTTCCTCTAGAAAGTTATAATGTTGCATAGTAAACATTCTTATAAAAGAATGATGAAGTTTAAGTTAATGAATATTTATCTTTTTGCCTAACAGATTTTCTTAAAGAACAGTTTTGGATTTATAGTAAAACTGAGAAGAAAATACAGAGCTCCTTCACATCCCTTCCTCGACACTGTGCAACCTTCCCCACTGTCAGCGTCCCTCACCAGTGCAATACGTTGGTTACAACTGATGAACCTACACTGACACACTGGAGTCATCCAAAGTCTGTAGTTTATTCTAGGGTTCACTCTGGTCACCTATGGGTGGGAACAAATGTGTAATAACATATATCCTCTATTGCAGTGTCATACAGAGTAGTTTGACAGCCTTGAACATCCTCTATTCTCCATTAATTCATCCCTAACTCATGACAACCATTGATCTTTTTGCTGTTAGCATAGTTTTGGCTTTTCCAAAATGTCATAGTGTTGAAATGATACAGTGTGTAGTCTTTTCAGATTGGTGTCTTTCACTTAGTAGTATGCATTTAAGCTTCCTTCATATATTTTCATAATTTAATAGCTCATTTCTTCTTACCACTGAAGTTTGCCTGGGTATACCACAGTTTATTTATCC
The DNA here is from genome assembly GCA_963574635.1 of Cheracebus regulus. Taxonomy (NCBI): domain Eukaryota; kingdom Metazoa; phylum Chordata; class Mammalia; order Primates; family Pitheciidae; genus Cheracebus; species Cheracebus regulus. The sequence goes on along the minus strand of CAUYQU010007236.1, from coordinate 2,054 downwards.
TGAAGGACATCTTGGTTGCTTTTATGTTTTGACAAAGCTTCCATAAATATCTGTGTGTAGGTTTTAATGTAGACATGTGTTTTCAACTCATCTGTGTAAATATCAAAAAATATTATTGATGAATTTTATGGCAAGAGTATGTTACATTTTTTTAAGAAATTGCCAAACTATCTTCCAATGGCTGTACCATTTTGGATTCCCACCAGCAATGAATGTGAGTTCCTATTGCTTTACATTCTCACCAGCATTTGCTGTTGTCAGTTTTTGTGTTTTTTTTTTAATTTCGTCCGTTCCGATAGTATACGGTACAGGCTTATCATCTCTTATCTGAAATGCATGAGACCAGAAGTGTTTCCGATATTGGACCCTGTTGAATCTTGGAATAGTTGCATGTACATAATGAGATATTCTGGGGATGGGACTCAAGTCTAAACATGAAATTCATTTATATTCTGTACACACTTTTACACATAGCCAGAGGGGCAATTTTATACAACATTTTAAATAATTTTGTGCATGAAACAAAGTTTGTGTACATTGAACCAGCAGAAAGCAAAAGTGTCACTATCTCAGCTAACCATGTGGACAATCTGTGGTACCTATCTCAGCCACGATGTAAACAGCAGTTTATTTTACTGTTTCTTCAGGTCATATAGGGTGGTTATTCCATTATTTCCATTTGCAATTTTCTAATAACATAGGATGTTGAACACTTTTTCATACGTCTATTAACCGTCTGCATATCTTCTCTAGTAAGTGTATATTCAGCTCTTTTGCCCATTTTAAAATTGGATTGTTTGGTTTCTTATCATTGAGTTTGAAGAGTTCTTTGTATATTTTAGATAACAGTCCTTCATGAAATGTGCCTTTTGCAAATATGTTCCCCTGGTCTTTGCTGCTTCTCTTATTCCCTTATTAAAGCTTTTGCAGAGCAGTTCTGAATTGTAACGAAGTCCAGCTTATCCACGATTTCTTTCATGCATTGTGCCTTTGATATTGTATTTGTAAAGTCATGCACAAAGTTACGTGGATTTTCTCCTATATGACCTTCTATTAGTTTTATAGCTTTGCATTTTATATTTGGATCGATGGTCCACTGTGAGTTAATTTTTTGTGAAGGGTATAAACTTTGTATGTGGATTCATTTTTTTTACCTGTTGATGTCCAGTTGTTCTAACACCGTTTGTTGTAAAGACTGTTTTCTCCACCATACTGTCTTCGCTTCTTTGTCAGAAATCTGTTGACTTTATTTATGTGGGTCTATTCTGGGGCTCTCTGTTCTACTTCACTGATGCATTTGTCTAACATTTTGCCAATACCACACTGTTTTGAAATCTGCTGCTTTGCAGTAGGTCTTTTTGTTGTTGTTGTTAAATTGTACTTTAGGTTCTGGGGTACACACGCAGATCATGCAGGATGGTTGAAGAGGTACATATATGGCGATATGGTTTGCTGCCTCCATGCCCCCATCACTTGTATCTGGCGTTTCTCCCCATGTTATTCCTCCCCAACCTCCCTACTCCCCGCTATCACTCCCCTGCCCCCTCCAACAGACCTCAGTGTGTGATGACCCCACCCTGTGTCCATGTGTTCTCATTGTTCAACACCCGCTTATCAGTGAGAACATGTGGTGTTTGATTTTCTGCTCCTGTGTCAGTTTGCTGAGAATGAAAGTTCCCAGATTCATCCATGTCCCTACAAAGGACACAAACTCATTGTTTTTTATGGCTGCAGAATATTCCACGGTGTATATGTGCCACATTTTTCTTGTCCAGTTTATCATTGATAAGGATTTTGGTTGGTTCCAGGTCTTTGCTATTGTAAACAGTGCTGCAATGAACATACGTGTACACGTGTCTTTATAATAGAACGATTTATAACCCTTTGACTATATACCCAGTAATGGGAGGTGAGTCAAATGGAATTTCTATTTCTAGGTCCTTGAGGAATTGTCACACTGTCTTCCACGATGGTTGAACTAATTTACACTCCCACCAACAGTGTAAAAGTGTTCCTATTTCTCCACGTCCTCTCCAGCATCTGTTGTCTCCCAA
>CAUYQU010007235.1:0-10547 GCA_963574635.1 Cheracebus regulus | reverse complement strand
CCATTAGGCTTTCCTCTATTCCTCTTCCCAGTCTCTATCTCCACATACTAGCATCTGACACATGTAACTGTTCTATTTCTTGTTTTAGTTCTACTGATTAATAATTCCTAACATTAGAAATTATCTCCTATTACAGTTTTTTATTATTAACAGAAACTGTTATCTTCATGTCACAAAGATAATGTTATCAACAAAATTTTTCACTTAATATTGTTAATTTAGTTTTTTGTTTACTTTTGGTATTAAAAAAACATAAAAACATGGAATTATATTATTTTTTCCTGACTTTTGTCAAGATTTCAAATTCTCTTCTATCAGTGATAGGAGATGAGCAAACCTACACTTCCATCCACTTCTTGCATCTTATCTTCCATTTATTCTCACCTTTACCTTTAATTTGTTGGGTTAATGGCATTTATTTCTGTAGCTATATTTATGTGGCCCATGTATTGTTTCTGTGCTTATTTTTAAAATTGAAAACAAGTAGTTAGATCAATTTGACTCTAACTATGGTTCACTATGCAACAAGTAGTGTGCTAAGGTTGCACACTACTTTACATAGGTCTAATCTCACAATTTTTGTGGCACCTCACAGAAAGTACTCCTAAGATTCAGGTCAAATAGATACTTTTGCGTTTAAGTCAATCATGACAAGTTTTGTTTTGGTTCACAATTAAACCATGACTCATTTTCATCATGCTATCCCCACCCCTGAATTTATTGGATTTATCTTTCTATTTTAAGATTGGTGGAACAGCCTGTTTTGTAGCGTCACCAATAACTTAGATATTTTTATTTACATTCGATTATTGGAATTCCTTATAGTTGTCTTCTTCAATAAATTATTCTTAGAAACATTTGACTCCCAGTTTGATTTGTAGTTATTGCTTTCTAAGTCTACTACAGAGATGTCATCTTGAAACTTTTTGTCTCTTGACTCCTGGATAAATTCCATTTATGAAACCCTATTTTATTCCGCTTCTTGATTTTCATCCTCTAGTTTCTTAGTGTAGTAGACTCAAACAACTTCCTCAGAGGAGGTGCATGAGACGTAACTTTTTCAGTTTTTGAATTTCTGAATATGTCTAAATTTTGTCCTTACACTTGATAGGCAGATTAAACATATATAAAATATTATTTTCAAAGTCACTGTCACAGAACTTTGGCGACAACTATGCAATGATCCTAGGACAATTGATTGTGGGGCAATTCTCATTCTTTTGTCAGAAATCTGTCTATGTAGATTTCACCTCCTTGGAAGTTTTTGAGAGCTTGCCTTCCTTGACATCCTCAAAATTTAAGATGCCATGTTGAGCTTTGGGGTTTTTATTCTTACTCAGCATAAAGACAGTGTCACCATTGGGCTCTCTGGTGATTCATGCTTCATTTCGATTTTTGCCAACTTATTTTTTTTATTTTATAACTTATCTTTGCATTTACTTTAATATATCATCTAGGAATGCATATTAGTATTTGTTTGTTTTTGTTTTTGTTGGTTTATCCTTCTTTTTTTCACGGTCTATGTTTCCTGTATTTTTTTAGTTATAATTCTATTTGTATCCTTTTTGGGGCTCTCCGATGGTTCTAACTTCTCCAGGAGTGGATTTTTCCCACTTACTCTCATTAGCATCAAATATGTCTTAGACACTTCCTGATGCTCAAGCAGTTTATTCTGGTAGGGCTCTGACAAGATGGACAGTGGTAGCAGGCTGGTGTCATGATCCAGATACAGTCAGGGGTTCAGATGACCAATTGACTGGGAGGTCTCCATCTGGGGATTATTCTCAAAGTTTGAGGGTTTCTTTTCCCTTTCTTATACCTGTATTCAGTCTGGGTCAGTTACCAGGTATTTCTTTTATAAAAGGAATGTAAGCTATAAGAATAGCTTTGGGTAAAGGTAGGAATATTAAGGGCAAGATTTGTTCTAAGGTTTATGAATGTTGGATCTGCACTGAGGTGGCCTTGTCTCCTGGAAATCCTTGGGCCAGGGTTGGAGATCCCAATTTCTGATTTTATCATACTGCTAAGTTCCACATAATGTAGGCCCTGTAAGAAGTTTGTGTGGACATTATGTGTATTATTAAACTTATATCTATTATATGTCTCTTATCATGTAGTATAATTGATTTTGGGCTTCCATCTCATTTCTATCTTCTGAAAATTCATTGGAATCTTTTATCTCCTAATAGTCTTTTCTCATTCTGTTTATAAAATGTTTCTTTTTTATTTCTTTACTATAACTTTATTGGAGCCTTGGAAAGACAGAAGCCCAAATACCTGAGCTTTCTTTTCCATCGTCTTTGATTTTCCCTCATCAAAGAACTGTAAACTCTGTGGGAGAAGAGACTTTATTGAGTTCCATGCTGACTCCCCAACACCCAGAAGAATACTAGCACAAAGTAGGTAGAGAATACATATTTATTGAATGGGTGAAGAAATCTTAAGTTTTGCGACAGTAACATCTGATCCATTCACACTAAGCTAATTCAACAAGAGTTTATAAAAGGGCTTTATTTCTTTTCCAACATTGTACTTTTTCTTTCTCGATTTTCCTATTCCTTCACATACTGGTCTCCTTGTCTCCAGTCTCTCCCCTCTGATTATATCAACAGTAATTATGACATACAGGATATTTAATATTTTGAACACTGTCATAAATGTAGCCTCACTGAGCAGAATAAAGTATATCCTTTAAAATTTCTGCCTTTGCATGTGCTCCTTTCTCTGCCTAGATGACCTTCCCTACTTGATTATCACTGTCCATCATTTGGAACTCAGGTTTAAATACCATGTCTTATGCAGATCTTCCCTAATTCCCTTGCACAGAGTGGTTACCTCCTCATTTATATGCTGTTTTTCTACAGGGCCTTTGTCACACTAAAAATTTTGTTTTCCAATATATTTCTGGCTTCCAACTAGATTGTGAAAACATTAAAGATCAATCTATATTTTATTCACTTCAGTGTCCCTAGGACCTAACCCAGCACATGTCCACAGTAGTAAATAAAGTATTTTGGTATTTGTGAACTTGATGAAGGCTACAAAAACGCTAAAGCTACCAAATTTGGTTGTTTTTATCTGATATTTCTATAGCATATAAATAACCTAGAATAAATGCTGTATACTTCATAGAAAATAACACATTGCAAACAATTTTGAATGACTGCCTATCCATACTCGGGAAAAAGGTCTTCAGGACAGACTAGTGTGGTGGCTCACACCTGTAATCCTAACCCTTTGGGAGGATGAGGCAGGTGGATCACTTGAGGTCAAAAGTTCAAGAACAGCCTGTCCAACATGGAAAAACCCCTCTATTAAATACACACACACACACACACACACACACACACACACACACACACACACACACACACACAAAGTAGCTGAGTGTGGTTGTGCAGGTGGTTGTGGCACAAGAATTACTTGAGCCAAGATCACACCACTGCATTCCAGCCTGGGGGACAGAGAGAGAGACTTCATTTCAAAAGGAAAACAGAAAAAAGTTTCAGGATGTTTTGTTAATACATATAGATGGTAAATGTCTAAGAAACACATTACTACATTTTGAATTAAATTTTTAGTTTTTAAAATTATTTTTTAATATATTTTATTACACTTTAGGTTCTGGGGTACATTTGCAGAATATGCAGGATTGTTGCATAGGTACATACATGGCAATGTAGTTTGCTGTCTCCATCCCTCTGTCATCTATATCTGGTATTTCTCCCCATGTTATCCCTCCCCAACCTCCGTACCCTCTGCTGTCCCTCCCCTTGTCCCCCACAACAGACCCCAGTGTGTGATGCTCCCCTCCCTATGTCCATGTGTTCTCATTGTTCAACACCTGCCTGTGAGTGAGAACTAAATATTATTTTTAAAAAGTTGTCAGCAAACTTTTTAAGTAAAGGACAAGATAAATATTTTAATGCTTTGCAGACCATGTAATCTGCAAAATGCTGTCTAGCATGAAAACAGTAATAAAACTTCATCAATGAATGGGTGTGGTTGTATTCCAATAAAACTTTTTTTTAAACAAGTACAGAAAGCGGACTGCTGGTTTTAGTTTCCCAACCACTGAGTTAAGATACACATTTCAAAAGTGAAAATTTATATATTAAAAAATATAGAAAAGTATTTGGACCTTTTAGTTCTGGGATACCATGTTACTTGGTTTGTATAAATGATGGGAGGTAGCTTTTTACCATCCAGCAGACAGCTCCAATCTAATGTGATTAAACTACCATAGAAAAGATAAAAAGGGTTCAAGCAAATATGATGTGTTTTGAGGCAAAGCTGCAAGCTTTGACTGTACTGTCTCACAGAAATAGTTATGTAGGTGCATACTGTCTTATATTACTCCAAGTTGGCATGTTTATAATGTATCCTGCAGCATTTACATGTGTTTCTGTTACAGTGTGGGTAATTTGTTTGTCTTACAGGACTACAGAACTCTGCAATGAGATTTCAGATTTCTAACAGCATCAATCTTCTGTCTTATGAACTTCAGTACCAATTACACTGCCAAACACGTAATAGCTACTTTTACATGCACATCAAGGGATTGAATTTCTGAAGGTGGGTGGACTTTACTGTGTTTTGTTATAAGAAAGTACATTCCACCTCTTGGCCAGCAGCTGAAAAATGGGAGCTGTCGTCTCAAGGAAGATTGAGTAAAACAAAATATACATATGAATACATTCATTCCTACTATTAAAGAAAAAATTTCAAAGCATTAATTCCATCTTGGCTATGAATGACGAAGCATAAAATATAGGCTTGAAGAATGATCATCAAACAAGATTATTGAGAGCTACTTGGCCCAACTGCTCAGAACTGTGGGGAATATGAAAGAAATCTGGACATCTCAGGCCTGAAACACAAGGAATTACAGTATATTTTTTAAAAGAGAAAAGTACATGTAAAAATTGTATGGCAATGTAAAATCATGATAGATTGTATTGTAGGGAAGAGAGAGCTGTGTCAATCCAGAAAAGACACATATTCAAATTGAGAGAATGCAGCAATTTCTTTGTATGTATCTATGATACTGACATAACATCTTCATCTGGTAGGTAGATGATACTTACTAAATTGCTGTAAGTTAGAGCAAATCTCAATCAGCGAGTCATGGCACTTAAAACCATGAATGAGTAATGGGCATGAGGCAATGCCTTCGCCTTTCCCTCAGTGTTCAAGAGGGACAAGTTGCTGGAGTCACCTATATCAGGGAGTGAGTATTTCCTTGGTGCCTTGATGGCTGCCTGACTAGAACAGAGTCAAATGACATACTCCAGGGCTCTTACTTGTTAACCTTGAGCTCTTGTTAGGACCCCAGATACTGAAAGAAATTTAAAAACATACAACTCTCATTACATTTTCCTTGAGGAGGTAAGCATGGCCAAGGATGTACCAATATGCATGTACCACCTGAATATTGTCCTCTTTAGCAAGAGCTGAAGAACATCCCTCTACACATGTTTGCTAGAGGACTGTTGCTTATAAGGCATTAGTTGTCAAATGCTTGGACTCATAGATTTACCATTCTTGGCTCAAATACTACTTCTCCAACACGCTAAATGACTGAAGTCAAGCTAACCTCTTTAAGCTTTAATTTCTCTTAGTCCTTTCCTGCTGCTATATAATACAACACCATAAACTGTGTAATTTATAAACAACAGTAATTTATTTCTCAGAATACTGGAGACTGAGAAAACCAAGATCAAAGCAACAGCAGATTTGGTACCTGGTGTGGGTCCAGCCTCTGCTTACAAGATAACTCCTTTTCCTGTAACCTCACATGGCAGAAGAGAAGACAGGCAAAAGAAACTAATGCTGTGTGTTCACATAGTGGAAAATATAGAAGGTACAAGCAGCTCCCTTATGCCTTTTTTTTATAAAGGCATTAATGTCATTCGTGAAGGGAGAGTCATCACTTCCTGAAAGGCCCCATATCTTAATACCATCATGTTGAGGTATAAGTTCCAACATAGGAATTTTGAAAGAGACACATCCATTCAAACCATAGTCATTTCCTAATCTGTAAAGTGAGAGATAAAAGTACATACCTTATAAAGTTCTTATAATGAAAGAAGGATAGGATAGGTATATGTGCTTAGCACAATCCCTGACATGTAGAAACCTCTCAGTACATGTAAGAATTCCTTTCATCACTGTCATTGTCCTTATTGTCATTGCAATCATTGTAATCATCATTATATTTTGGCAACATAGATATTTTATGGTCATGTAGGTTGAGCACCAAATATGATAATTTACAAATTCTTGGGAATCCTTATGAAGTAATGTTATTTATGTTTTAATTTTACCTTGATGTCATATTATCATTGAAAAATAGAAAATTATTTTCTGCTGTGAGAGTTCATTAACAACAACAAAGCAGAAAATTTTTTGTTTAAGAAATAATTGGTAGAATTGTCATGAGAGATTGGAACTGTGTGCTTAGCATATTTATTGTATATTTTTGTATGATAAATTCTGTGTGAAAAGAAAAGTAATCATTTTCTATTGTAAGGAATTTTATGAATTTACAAACATAAAAGATATCACAACTTTATAAAATATTTATTGCTCCTATCAGACAAACAAGTAGTACTATATTTTCTTAAATTAATAGAATATCACATAATTTAATAGAGAAAACTCCCATGCCCCCTTTTGAAAAATTAATTCAAATATGTGTTCAAGAGAAAAGTAATCTTTCTTTTCATATTTCCATTTAAACTTTGTTAGCATAATGTATCCCAAAATGTTTTGATTAGAAAATAAGATTTGAATGTCATGCTAAAAGATAAAAGGAAACCTGATTGCTTTGGGGAAAAGACGAGAACTGGTAACATTTACTACTCCTGAAAATTAATCTAGATTATTTTAAAATAATGGAAATATGTAGAAAATCAGAGTATTTGTAGTAATATACTGCTTCCTTCAGGAGATTAAACTTTGAAATAAATTTGATTCTAATACCCCGTTAAATTTGACAAAAATATACATTATCAATGAAAATGATTACAAAGAAAATGTGGCACATATACATCATGGAATACTATGCAGTCATAAAAAACGATGAGTTTGTGTCCTTTGTGGGGATATGGATGAACCTGGAAACCATCATTCTCAGCAAACTGACAGAAGAACAGAAAATCAAACACCACATGTTCTCACTCACAGGCGGGTGTGGACACAGAGAGGGGAGCATCACACACTGGGGTCCGTTGGAGAGATTAGGGGAGGGAGAGTGGGAAGGAGGGTGGGGAGGGATAACGTGGGGAGAAATGTCATGTATAGGTGATGGAGGAATGGAGGCAGCAAATCACCTTGACATGAATGTACCTATGCAGCAATCTTGCATGATCTGCACATGTACCCCAGAAAGTAAAGTACAATAAAAAATAAAAATAAAATAATAATTTTTAATTTATTTGAACAGAGATTGTATGCATATAAGGTAACTATACATTTTTAACACACTCATTCTAAATATAGCCTCCATTTATGTGACATTTAACTTTCCACTTGTGGTAATAGTAATAACAAGATGGCAGGTAATTTAACAGAGCATTTACAATTGCCATTCCCACACTAAACACTTCATTTATGCTGCCTTACTTGACCTTCACAACTACCTCATGAGAGAAATGCTGATATTGTGTCTCTTTATGGAAGATAAAACTTAATGGAAGAGAAATTAACTCATTAATCAATTTAACACAAATCATAAGAGTTAGGATATAAACATAAATGGCATGAATCTAAGCATATGCCTATTGACCAGTAACACACTGTCTCTAAATACTCCCACTCTTCCTCCCCACCAAAAACTCCTTTAGAACCAACAATAGAACTGGAAAGACTAATTGAAATAATCAGAAAGGTATATGAACTGCCATGTGAAAATAAAATAATAAAGAAGTCGGTATTTTGAAAGACAGTGGCTTAAATTTAACACATGCTTAACTTGTCTAACATAACTATAAGTAGAAATGAAGGGATCTGGTCCACCTGATGCTAGAACTAAGAGATGCTTTTTACTGCTTGCAGAAGTGACCATATACTGCCTAAGCTAGGTATACATTCCAACAGTTTTATGTTCATGCTGAGTAGATGAAAAAAAAATTTTAAGTGTGATGTCAATCAAATACAAGCACACCTTTTCTACATATTCTGCTCTCATGCTGTGTTTAATAAAATAAATTTTGTGTTTATAATAGATATGACATTTGAATATGTAGAATTAAATACATTAAAACTAAACTTTGCTCAATTAGCATTGTATTATTGCCAGGAATGTCATGTGAGATAAATGCTGGCACTTGTTTATTAGAAATATTAAACTTGCTGTAAGAGACAGAATTTTTCTTTATCAAAGGAGTCCTGCAAGTTTTCATTCTTAGTGTATTTTAAATCCTTATATTAAAAAGAAAAAAAAGCTAGTCTTAAAGTGATTGTCACTTAATAGTTCATACACAGAAAATAAGTGTTTTAGTTTTTTGGTTTTTTTTTTTTTTATCAAATAGAATCTGAGTATCAAGTGATGCTTAAGAACATAACAGTATAAAACTACAGCTCTCCTTCCCTTGGTAGCACTTTCTTTTCATCCTTTGTTTTATGCATTTCTTTACATAGACCTATTTAAAGCATTTGGGATGCATTCATAGCTGATGTACATGTGTAACATTGCTATTAATGGCATTCAAGACAAGAATATCCCTTCTTATCAAATCCAAAAGAGAAAAGTCAAATTGCTCTGACAGCTTAAGAGAGACCAGCTGTAAATTTTATATTTGCCTAAATGGTAACAGAAAAGCAAATAAAAGGTCCAGTTCCCATTCCCTTGAAACAAACCTACTGAATTTTTAGTATTTACAATGAAACTCAAAGATAGATTTGTCTCTGTATCCAGGCTACTGTTCCCATTTTTTAACAGTAAAAAATCATTTTAAATAAAAGTTTTGTTTTCTGTAGAAATTATTCTGCATTTAACCAGATTTCATTGGAGGCAGCTAGCATCTTTTTAGAATTAGCATCCATTCTCTACCTTTATGAAGCTTCCACCCTATTGGAAAAACCATGTTTATAGACAAGTGCCCCACAGTTAAGTGCATGAAAAGTGCCAACAGAATGATACAGGAGCAACACAAAGCCAAATGTTACAAGGAGACCATATTTCAGTAGAAAGTAGGAAAACAAATTTTCTTAATTAATTTCAGCATATACCTTTGTGAAAAATGGCAAGAAATACCAGACTGAATGTTTGATTTCTTGGCTTCCCTGTTCTTTTATGCTACTTGCATACCCAGGCTAAGGGAAAAGTTTTTGCTGGCAGCAAATTTCAGCATCTCCTATCAACATGGATTCCTATAAATTTCAAACACTCTGTGATAAGAATGAATGAACAGTGTTACAGGCATCATTCCATCTTCATTCACACACTTTCTACACATACTTTGCTTTCTTTCAGGTATAGAACACGTAGGCTAGAAATCACCTTCAGAACATTGTTCCTAGAAAATATCTTAGAATTATTTTCTAAAAATCTTCCAAAAAAACCACGAGAAAACAAATAACAAAATGACAGGAGTAAGTCTTTATCAATAACATTGCATGTAAGTGGACTAAACTCTCCAATCAAAAGACATAGAGTGGCTGAATGGATAAAAAACAAGACCAGAGGAGAGATCCAACATGGCGGATTAGGAGCAGCTCAGGATTGCAGCTCCCAGTGAAAGTGCAGAGGGTGAGTGGACGCCGCATTTCCAGACGGATTTTTATTACCCCTAGACCAGGAGATTCCCAGGCGGAGCAGCCCCACGGGTCGCTAGTGCAGCTGTTTCGGCCGGCGCGGCTGCTTTGCAGGTGCTGCGGCGCGGCGGGTCTCCATACAAAATACACTGGTCTGTGTGCCCTTTTAATTGGCGAGTGGAGCTACGGGAAGGCAGATTAAAAGGGAGCCAGCCCAGGAGATCCCCAGGCAAAAAAGCGCTACGAATCTCAGCGCCGCTGTTTCAGCCTGCGCAGTGTGTCCCTGCAGGAGAAATCACACAGATCCCAGTGTCTTTTCAACAGGCGGCTGGAACACCTGGGAGTCGACCATTGAACTAAAAAACAAAAGGCTCTGAGACATCGAGCCAGGTGATCAGGCTCGGCTAAAACAGCAATTGGAAACGCTCTTGGTTAAGAGTTTCACAGCAGGCGCAGCTGAACCCAGGATGGTCCAGTTCTGTGGGGGAGGGGTGTCCACCATTACGGGACACTCCATCACGACAAAGGAAGTCCGCCATTGCGGAGGCAGCTTGCTGTTGCCAAGGCAACCCGCCGTTGCCGAGGTAACCCGCCATTACAGAGGCGGGCCACTATTGCCGAGGCAGGTCTAATTACACTCATATAAACAGGACTGCTGGGAAGTTCACACGGCAGCTGGGCAGAGCCCACAGCAGCTCAGCAAAGCCTCTGCAGGCAGACAGGGACTGGGCTGCCTCCTTGCTGGGCAGGGCAGCCCTGAAAAGAAAAAAGAAAAAAGGCAGCAGCAC